>QKWP01000962.1:99514-125905 GCA_003550325.1 Gigaspora rosea
TAATTTTATGTATGAGCGCTAACTTTTTTATATAATTTTATTATTAAAGTTCAAATCGATAAAACTAACGACATATTTATGCAAACTAAATAAACAATGCATATTTAATTGTTATACAAATTATTGTTACTAATATCAATGGGCACGTACTGTACATAAAAATTTTGCATTAGACATTAATGCTAATACTATTAGCTTAGTAATGCAATTTTACGGGTCAAGATATGGATAAAAGTTTATATAATTATATATTATGTATACTATCGGCCTTGGTATCGTACGATTTTACATGTAAATAAATAGAATTTAATTTGGGTTTATAAATATATTATTCGAATATAATGAATTATTCGAATATAATAAATTATTCGAATATGATGAATTATTCGAATAATTCGAATATGATGGATTGTTCGAATACAATAGATTATTCGAATTATTCGAATATAATTAATTATTCGAATATAATTAATTATTCGAATATAATTAATTATTCGAATTATTCACCGAATAAATATTTAGAAAACTTTATTCGAATATTTGCTGAATACGAATATTATTCGAATAACGAATATAAATCTGAAGCTCTAGATAGGGTTAGGGTTGGGTTAGAAGGTAATTTATATATAGTAAAATCGCATTTCTGCCACTTTTACTTAGCCAACCAAGACCAGTTTGGGTAGCCATTTTTTATATATTTTGTGTTTTTGTCTTTGCCGTCTCACTTTGTTTTGTTTGGACTGATCCGGATTATATATTGGGTAATTTCGTAATGTACCTGGCTTTAGTCTACTTCTAATTTTGGCATTCTACGTGTTTGTTTTGTTGATTGTTTGCTGAAAACATTTTTTTGTTTGTTTGTTGTTGTATTTTGTTGTATATGCATCTTAGTTTGGTGATTTACAATTCAGGGTCTAGCCAATTTCCCAAAAAATTTTGCAAAAAATTTTTCCAAAAGTCACGTTTAGTAATCTACTTAGTAAAGGACCATTTCTTTTTCCTTGGTGTTCTAACAAAGTTAGGGTCTTTTTAGGAGGGCCTCTTTTTTTAGTAGGGAATTTTTATGTATTAGCTAGTGTCCAAACTATCCTAGCCTATGTTTGTTTGTTTATTCAATTTTTGTAGAAAGGATCAGCGGAAAGAGTTTTGTCCACACGATTATTATTATTATTATTATATATTATAATTAATTAATATTATATATTTTATTATATATTATTATAGGGTTATTTAAGATATGCACATGCACAGCTATGCATCTCTTTATGTTTTTAAAATTTTACTAGAATAATTCCTATAGCAATTTCAAAATTTTACTATAGTAACTCCTAATACACTTTTAACAAAAAATGCTCTTATTGCTATTGATATCTTTAAATTCAAAATTTAATCCTAATTCTACTTCTAACCAACTCTAACTCTAACTCAAACTCTAATTCTAATAATTGTTTGTATTTGTTTCTATAGAGTGCACATTGGTTTTTATGGGTAACAGCTGTGCATGATACACAAAATTAATAAATCCTATTATTATATATTTTTTACAAAAAAAATAAAAAAAATGACAAAAAAAAAATAAACCAGAAAAAATATCAAAAAAATTAAAACTAAACAAATAGTAATATTTTAAATACTTTTGCACTTTGTCATATCTAATTCTATAAAAATATTAGTCTAATATACTTATTTTTTTTATCCTGCAATTAGCTATTGTTTTCTTTTTTTTTTGTTTTAACAATCATATTTGCTCATATTCGCTACTTCTTGCAAAGTGCTAGAGAAGTTAGAGTTGATGCTCTTGTAAAGTGCTAGAATTGTTTTCTTGCAAAGTTTCAAAAAAAATCAGAAATAAATAAAATAAAATTAAATTAAAAAAATAAGTAAAAAAAAAGAAAACAAAAAAAAACAAAACTGTAAGCAAACTAAATAAAAAAATAAACAAAGCCCCAAATCTCTATTTTTCTGAAGTAAGAGTTTGTGTTTTTGCAATTCAGAAATCATTAAAATTACGGTTTTCACAAAGTGCCAGAATAAATAAAAAAAATAAAAATTAAAAAAATAAGTAAAAAAGAAAACAAACAAAAAAATAAAATAAAAAAATAAAAACCAAATCTCCATTTTTTTGAAGTAGAGTTCATAACAGAAATTGCTAAAATCAAGTTGTATATATTCTTGCAAAGTACCAGAAAAGTCTAAGTTAGTGTTTCGATCCTAAATCTGAAATCTGGATTGATTCTTTGATCCAGACAAATTCAAATATTCAAACCAGAGATTTTTACTAGAATGGTTAAAGAACCTAAATTATGAACCTAAGGATGTACCCAAAGTTAGCTTTATATATAATCTAATGTGGATTCAATTCGGATTTGATAGAATCCAGATGGCCTATCAAAATTAGGATCAAACACTAGTCTAGATTTGCTTGCAAAGTATCAAAAAAGTTTAGGTTATTTTTCTTGCAAAGTGCTAAAATAAAATAAATGAATAAAAAAAAAAAAAAAAAACAAAACCAAAAAAACCATCAAATAAAAAAATAAATAAAGCAGTAACTAAATTTTTATTTCTCTAAAAAAGCATTTTTGAAAATTTAGAAATTGCTTGATAAAATTAGTTGTGTGTTCTTGCAAAGTATTGGAAGCCTGAGCTAGTATTAAAATGTTATTGAATTTCTTGCAAAGTGCCAAAAAGTTAAAATGGGTGTTTTTTGTAAAAATAAAAAAAAATTAAACATAATGAATAAAAAAAAATAAAAAAACAAAACAAAACTAAAAAAAAAACAAAACAAAACTAAAAAAGAAAACTAAACAAAACTAAAAAAAAACAAATTGAAAATATAAAATTGATAGAAAATCTAAATTATAAACAAAAAAAAAATAAACAAAAATCTAATCTGATCTTGTAATACAATCATCAAAATATTTTGAAAATATTAGTCAAATGCATCTTTGGTATGATCCAGGCTAAAGATCTACTAATCCAGCTTGGTTTTCCAGTCTTAAAATATTTGAAAGAATTCAAAATATTTCAAAAATATTAGATCTAAAATATTTTGAAATATATATATTTCACTTATTTTGCAGTGCACAAGGTCTTCAAAATATTTTGCACATATAAATTTGCTAAAGGTAAACTTTCATAAGTTCATAAAGTTACAAAAAATATAAATCAAAATGATTCATTGTTTATAATTATAATTTGAATAGTGCTTTAAATATGCAAAATATTTTAAAATATTTTATATTATTAAAAAAAATACTTTACAAATGATTTGACCTGGTTGGTCAGGATTCTGAAATATACATAGATAGGTCAGATTTATTATAAATTACCAAACTAATATCTGATCTATCTATATATATTTCAGGATTCTGGTTGGTCTATAATTGGATAACCGAACCAAAAGAAATCTGGTTAACCGATTGAATAAAATACTTAATCAGTTAATTTGATATAATCAGTTGATAATCAGATAACTAGTTGATCCAATATAATTAAATATACAGTTAACTGATTACAACAATAATTGTACTATATAACAAGGTTTGCATGGTGGCTAGAGTTGTTAATAGAGTACTCCAGATATTAATAAAATATAACCCACTTCTGGAGTGCTCCGAAGTGGTTTATATATTTTATTATTAACTGAAGTACTCCATTAACAACCCTAATGGCAGTGTTGTCACTCAGACCAGACACAGACTCGGACCGGACTGGGTCAGACCGAATCGGACTCGGACCAGCTACCTCATGTCTGTCGAACAGTATATTTCTCAAACTAGTCAGAATCAGATGATTTTTATGCCATTCGATTTGTCTCAAAAATACGAATCGAATAGTATAGTTTGAGTTGGACTATTTGTTGTAAATTTTGCTTATTATGGTACCGATTAGTTTCCAGCAATTCTGATACTATTATGTATTAATGTTTAGATTATCAAATATTTAAAGTAATTAATTATTCAATAATCTAAATATTAAAATAAAGAACAATAAGTTTGTATATTTATGGGTAAGTTTAATATCGTATATATTTAGAATGATTTGAGAATAATGTTAATTTTATTAACATTTGATAACTTTTTTTTTTGGATTTCGCTTTTATCATCCAAAGCTAACTTTTCAAGATAATAATCACTTCTACCATTAATATATTAAGCACTAACCGTTCTTGTGGATCTGAATTCGTGCATTGATTTGTCAACTCAATATAGCGGTCAGGAGTCCAAAAAAAGAATTTGGATGCAGTCTTTTACAAACAGCTTAGTGCCCAACAAAAAAAAAGGACTTTGTCCAGTTAACATTACTGCCATAATAATTTTAAGCCCATAATATCTGCTACTTGTGTAAATTGCTGTTTTCCTGATTAAACTTAAGGAATATAACACTAAAAATGTCGCCTTCTGAATCACACTTTTTTTTTTTATAAACAATCCTAGACCTGCAATATAAGACTTTGCATTTTCATTAGTGCGTTGGTCTAGCAAAATGTTACATAACGGTAAATATTATCTAACTCACATAAAATATCTTTAGGTACTTGTAATTTAGTCTTCCATGTAAGCTTACTAAAATTTGTCTTAAATATTTATAAAGACTCTTCTTAATAATTCTGTCAAAAAGCCTTTGTCCAGTTGACCTTTTCTGTCATACTTATAATATCTGCTGCTTGTGTTTATATGATCAAACTTTAGTAATCCTAGACCTGCTATATAAGATTGTGCATTTTCATTAGTGCGTTTGTCTAGCAAAATATTATCACTATGAAAATCAACATGAATGTATCGTGCATAACGGTGAATATCATCTACCTAAAATATCCTTAAGTATTTGTAATCTAGTCTTTCATGTAAGTTTATTAAATTCGCTCTTAAATATTTATAAAGAATTCTATTAATTAGTATACTAATTGTTTCTGTATTTTTTGATATGATTTTTTGATATACAACAAGGGTAAAATGAAAGAGCAGGTGTAAGTAAATGCAAGTCAAAATAATAGCTACAATTATGTATGTACTTAATTTGGTGACAGGTCAGCAGGTCACAAACTCAAACATTGTCCGATGTCTGTGTCCATAATATGTTCGTGTCTGATAAATATTGTGCGGACAATTCCGGTGACAATTTATTGATTCAGACGTATTTCGGACATGGACGTCGAACAATGTCCAAAATTGTCCGAGTCTGCCAAATTTAGCTTGGACTATGTCCAGTAACAATACTGCCTAATGGTAGCAGAGAGTTAAATAATATGCTTTTGCTCAAATTATTTTTAATATAATTTACTAAATGTTCGCTCAAATTACTTACTAAATCTTTGATCAAATTACTTACTAAACTTTCGCTCAAATTAATTACTGAGCCTTGCTCAAACTATTTATTAAATCTTGTATAAATTTGTTTTTTTTATATATCTTGCTGAAATTACTTAAGATATTCATTGTTAGCAGAGTTATAAGTTATTCCATATATTTCTATTCTATATTTATTTACGCTAAATTGATGGCCGAGTTGTAATAGGTTTTGTCGAAATACCAAAACATCCAATATGGTTAATTAATACTAAACCTTCACTTAAAAAAAAGTTTATATACTTGTTATATATACAGAGAGCCCTGATATATATGCAAATTTAAATCTATGTACACTGATTGAACTCATTAGTAACTTATTAATAAAACTATAGAACCTGTATAATATAAATTATGAAAAGAATCATGTTTACAAAATTGTTTTTTGTGCCAAACAAATTTTAAAAAAATTTTATCAAGTTTGATCAAGTTTTTGTTAAGTTATTTTAAATTAAACTTTTTAAAAAGTTACTAAAAAAAATTTGCTTAATTTCTATTGACTTATTCTATACTTTTTTAATGGTATGTTTTATTACTTAATATTCATATCATTATTTAAAATTTTGAATTTGATAATTTATGTTTCATACAATCAAATGCAAGATTTCTATACATTTAATAGGAACTGGTAAGGAAATTAATAAACCCAATATTTAATTCCAGCCATTTATGTGCAAATTATGCTTTTTGATATGTGAATATGCTATTATATATAGGGGTGAGTCAGTAAAAAAGGAACAAATCATTTTTAGTAAAATTTTTTAATTTTTAAATTAAAATATCTTGACAATTATTTAATCAAATTTGCTAAAATGTTTTTTATTATAATTTTGAAATTATGTAGAATTAAAATAAAAAAAAATTATTAAATTTATTAAGATATTTTTTAAAATATTTAAACTTAAAGTCAAGAAAACTTTTATTTAGAAAAAATTTGTTCTTTTTCTACTAACTCACCTCTATATGCTTCTGCAGTAAAATCTATTACAGATCTGCAGTATCTCTACAATTAATTATAGTTAATCATATGATTGAGATTATTAAGAATAGAGTATTTTTTTGGCTTGTGTAATGCATAAATTTGCAAATCTCCTGTTCCTGATTGGCCAAACTAGTAGTTTGGCCAATCTGGAGCAGGGGATTTGCAAATTTATATGTTATACAAGCCAAAAAAATACCCTACTCTTAAATTACTTAACGATTGCAATCAATTATCGTAATTATATAATCGAGATTGTTAAATCACTTAATATAGTAATTGGACTCGTTTAAAAAATGTGATCCAGATCACCTAACGGATGGACCTGCAAGTTATTTGGGTAATCACTCAGATCTATTGGGTAACCTGGTTAACCCAAAACACCATGTTTATTGGGTGATCTGTTTAAC
The DNA here is from genome assembly GCA_003550325.1 of Gigaspora rosea. NCBI lineage: Eukaryota > Fungi > Glomeromycota > Glomeromycetes > Diversisporales > Gigasporaceae > Gigaspora > Gigaspora rosea. Next base: position 106,252 of record QKWP01000962.1, read on the forward strand.
CCAGAGCATAGAGAGCTTTAAAAGTAAAAAAATTCATTAATAAAAGAAAATTAAAATTATAAATTTTTATTTATAACAACAGTATTTAATACTTGAATCCCAATAGTTATTATCAATTGTACATCTGGCTAAACTTAATTTAAAAAAAATAACATTTTTAAGCTTAACAATTTATTAATACAATTATATATGTAGATAATCTTTATTGATTAAATTGCTTGCTAACTAGTATGTACAATTAAATAATTTAACTAAAACAATTATTATAGAACTATTAATAATTGTGGCAGATTAAAATAAAATCTAGATTAAAATGAAATTATAGTATAAAATCTTGAAAAATAAATTTTTTTGGAGTGCATTTTTTAGAATTAGGGGTTTAGAGTTAGTTTTAAAAAATTATAATAAACAAGTATTAGTAGGTTTTAGAAGGCTAGCAGGTTAAGTAGAAAATGATATTTCATTTTAAATTATAATCTGTAACAATTATTAATAGATAGAATATACACTTATAGAAACTATAAATAGTATGAATAAAAAATCCAAAACTAACTATAGAAACATTGTGCATAACAGATATCTAGTACTATCTAGGGGATAGTAAATAAACGGGTGCAATATAATGTTACACAAGTAGATTATTAACCCCCAAAATTGTCACATATCATAATTGGTTTGCAGTACAAGTAAATCATATAAAAAATCTTTTTATTACTATGTTAACTAGCACTTGATGAGCTCTGTTTGTTACTGATTCAAGACATCTCATTCACATATTCTACTCACAATTTCTGAGAGAATTTCGTAGAGTTTGAAAGCAAAACTGGATTCACAGAAGCCAAACACCATATATAAAAGAAATTGCACCGTTTTTTAGGGTAATTTTTTTTTTAATTTTGGTTCTAAGTTTGAATAAATCTAGGATTTATTCAAACCTAGAGTATGTTATTTGGGTTTTTCATTAATAAGTGTTTTAAAATTAATGCATTTTATAAATATATAGATAGCGTTTTTGCTATATTGAATTATAAACCGAAAAATTAAAATAAGATTTTTTAATTTAATTTTGAAGCACTTCAAGACTTTACTATTATATGTGTATGCAGCTCTAAGACCGCAAGAATTTCGGTGGTCTTCATCTTTGAAGACGCACAATGTGACATGGGTCATTGCACCAAAATTTCCAGGACTTCCACCAAACACAGCAAAAAACAAATCCTTGTAAAGGTTTGATCGGTAAAAATTTTTATTTAATTTATTATATATATAAATTTATTGTACCAATATTTATTTTATAATAAAAAATTGTCTTGAATTTATTCTTTACAATTTAAATTTGATTTTAATAATACTATTCCTCTAGTATAACCCATCTTATCCTTTCTAATACCAACCCATAGTAACCAAGAGTGTTCTCAAGCATCAATCTTGATGCGATTTTCTAATGATCAAAAGTATGAATAGTGACATTATTGAAATTTGTTAAGCACCACTCTTGTTAATAATTGTAACGGTGATCAAAATTAAAGATCTCAAGTAGCTTTCATCGACTATAAGTGGTTTATTTGGTTTATTTGCCACTAATCCATTGGGGAAAAACACTCCTAAATATTAATGTATTTAATTCGCTATAATAACATTAGATATTCCATTAGCAAAGGTTTATATCCTTTTTTTTTTTTGATAAGTAAATGCCTTACATTCATCTTTTTTAGCTTCTTCTGGATCATAAACCAAGAATCACATTTTAGGAACGAATAAGGTGCGGCATTTCTTTTTAGTTCTATATATGTATCAGTTTTTATTAGCATCTTGGTCTAAATCTATTGTTTCATGGAATTCTAGTAAATAATCAGGAATGGTTCTTTTTTCTTTATCATCACTATCAAAGGCCATAGCTATTAGATAGGCGATTAAAGATTTAGAACTAGTATTTAATTTATGTTTTTACAAAGTAAATGAGTTTATAAGGAATATCTTCATTGTTTCTTAATGCTTTTGTTATAATATGGCAGGCACTTTCTAATGACTTGATGTCTTTAAGAAATGTTATGAAATGCAAAATATAATTCCATAAATATAATACTCACAACTATTATCAACCATAATCAACAAATAATTAAAATTATAAGTACAAACTAGAAGATGACCAAATTTTCCAAGCAATTTCAGTCTTCGAGTATTTAAAACTTTTTAGGTAGTTTCTTGTCCTGGACACCATAAAGCAAGTGCCTTACTTTTATCCTTTTCAACTCCTCCTGGGTTATAAGCAAATGCCTTCTATTTATCTTTTTCAACTCCGCCTGGATTGTAAGCGAATGTCTTATGTTCATCCCTTTTAGCACCTCCTGGATCCAAGGTTATTCATTCTAAAATTCAAAATAGTTAGGTCAGTTTTTACACGGTGCCTCTTTTAATATTCTTCCTCAGAATGTGTCTCTGTTAATGCTTTTTCTTTCTTTGAACTGGAGGTATTCTTGCGATATCTTAGGCATGTTACGGAAAATATATGATTCAATTTTTAAAGACGTGGAAAACTATTGTTAAACTTTTACGAAGTTAGCTACCAGCCTTCAGTTATTCCGAGTTTCAGAAAAAAATCCATATTCAAATAGCTGAAATTTTTTATTAAAATTATTTTGAAGGTTTGATATGATAATATTTTATCTGTATATAAATCTATATGTAAATCTATATTGTAACAATTTTGAAGATCAATTATTTACTTGTGTAACATTGAGTTGTCCCCCCGTTTATTTACTATCCCCTAGGTACTATGGATTAATCTCAAACTTTATTTATTTATATTTATTATATTTTATAGTATACTTTATAATTTGTGTAAATCAAAATATGTTTATTTTATTATTTATTAAATATTAAAGAAGTGCACAGGACATGTCTTATTCAGGAAGGACATGACTATGGTGTGTGATGACTAGAGCATCTACACTAAGAATGAATATTACTATATATAGTCTAAACAACTATGATTTATATAATTTTATTTTAGTATTTAATTCAGTAAAGTCAATTATATAAAAGATCTTATACATTCTAAAAACTTATTTAAACATAGATAAAATTCTCAAAAAAATGACATAAAATCAAAAAGACCTTATACAAGAGCTACTAAAGTTTGCAACTATTGCAAAACTAAACGCATATACTGTATTAAAAATAAACCTCTAACAAGTTACCAATTGCAAGAAACAAAACATATCTTGTAAAGACTTATTCAAATATCAAAAAAGAGGACCGATAGGACCCCAAAATATACATACATAGGTTAGGTTGCTTATAAAATTACCAAAAATAGAAAGATCTGCGGAAAACCCTCAAAAATAAGCAAAAAAATTACTATAAATAGAAAAGATCTGTATAAAAACACTAAAAATAAGCAAACTAAAATCTGATCTATCTATATATAGGAGTGAGTCAGTAAAAAAGGAACAAATTTTTTCTAAGTAAAAGTTTTCTTGATTTTAAGCTTAAATATCTTAACAACTATCTTAATAAATTTAATAAACTTTTTTTTATTTTAATTCTATATAATTTTAAAATTAAAATAAAAAAATTTTTTAGCAAATTTGATTAAATAGTTCTCAAAATATTTTAATTTAAAAATTAAAAAAATTTTACTAAAAATGATTTGTCCCTTTTCTACTGACTCACCTTATATATTTCAGGGTCCTGAACTGATGCCTCTAGACTATTCAATACTAAATAAGTTGACAACAACAAAAGAACAATAGTTTATATAAGAAATAACAAATTCCAAACTATAGTCAAATAAGAATTGCACAATAAAAATTGATAGCCCAAAGATTTGAACAACAAAATAAAATTCAAGTATGCTTACAAAAAGTACTTGAAAAATTGATAACACTGAAGAAATTCTTGCAAGAGACTATAGAACCAATAATATTTTAAATTATAATAATCAGAAAACAATAAACCCAATAGCAATCAATGATTTACAAGTAAATGCAGCTACATTTGTAACTATACAAGAAATTAATAATACTATAGCAGTGCAAGAAACTATAACCTTACTTAATAACTTATATAATAATAATATAGAATTACAACTCCAAGAAACAATTTGAGAAATTTGAATTAAACAACTAGATTATACTACTTATCTAAACTAAAAAAGGCTTTAGTAAAACCTCAAGAGAGGGCAGAATCGACTATTTTGAACCTTAAAATTGCTTAAATAACTAAAAGAAGTAAAAAAAAAACTTTAATAAAAAGCAAAAAAAGAAATTAGCAGCAAAATTTCTAAAGAATTAAAAAAAAGACTTATACCAAAAAATGCTAGATTTAACTATCAGTGGAATTTTATACCAAAACTCAGAAATACTCTTAGAAGATATATTAAACCAAGCAAAAAATTCTCATACAAAACCAATAGAAATTAATATTGAAATTACAATTAAGAAACTAATCTCATATTGCATACCAACAACCAACTATTGATTAAGACAAGTAATAGTAGTATTACAGCAAGCACTTGAAGTAAACCAAACGGTACTACTGGATTTGTTCATGAACAACAACAAAAACATAATGGATATATTATTCTATTAACTGCAACTTACTGACAAATAGGAGCAATCAAGTAGAAATTTATTAAATCTACCCAAGAAGGAGCTATACCACATTTTATAATACAAATAATTGTACACAGGCTAAATTCCCTACAAGAAATTTTAATTAATGAAGGAGCTAATACTGCCCAAGAGCTAATATAATTGACTTAGAAAACAAAGAATTTTATTTCAATAAATCTCTATGGAACAGGTGAGATAACAGAATAAACTACCTAGAACTATACATCTATCTTTATTAAAGAAGAACCAACTGAAATAAAAATAATACCAAAAACTGAATATAGCTTAATATCAACAAAATATAGAATATTACTATTACAATACCTTAATAGTATTATATACCAAATATTTACATATTTACCAGCAAATACTGATATCATTTCAGGATTAAAATTACAAATAACAGCTAAAGTATCTGTAGTACCTAACATATACATATTTAAAAAAGTCATTCTTAGAATATTTTTATCAAAAATACCATTACACGAGATATTATTATCATTATTTATTACCCAAACAGAAAAAGTATTATATCCTTATAGATTATTTAGAGAAGAAGTTAAAGAAGAAGCTTATTATTGTATCAATATTTCAAACAAAAACCTATTGCAAATAATAGCATATGGGGGTGAGTCAGTAGAAAAGGGACAAATTTTTTCTAAGTAAAAGTTTTCTTGACTTTAAGCTTAAATATCTTAACAACTATCTTAATAAATTTAATAATTTTTTTTTATTTTAATTCTATATAATTTCAAGATTAAAATAAAAAATTTTTTAGCAAATTTGATTAAATAGTTGTCAAGATATTTTAGTTTAAAAATTAAGGGTAGGGTGAATGTAGATCATTTTTCATATGTAATCAGTGATCCATTATTTTTGTGTAACATACATGGAAATTGAACGTAAATCTTTAATCTAGAACGTTCCATGAATTCGCTAAGCCTCGTTACTAAGAATCGTTTGCTTTGAATTTTAACCTTCTTTTCGTACCATATCCCTCAGTTACAAATCAAGTTTGTATGTAGCACTCTATGGTATATACATACACAAAAGACTTTTAATCTTAGATTCGAGCATTGCGGTAAAGCATGCAATACGGAAATGTAAGTTAGAGCTTTTTTTAAAAGCATTGCTTTTTTGTTTTCTTTTCTATAAATACGTTCAACTATTAACTCCTTTTTTTTCAAATGCCTTCGTCCTTTCTGGCTCTAAAATATTTTTGGGAGTATAATTTCTTTATACTTTTGCTATACAGTAGATGCATATTGTTCTTTTTCTTGTCTGTAGTCACAACTAATACACTTTCTTTTTCTAGGTAACGATTAAACGAGTTTTTTGAGACAGAGGCAAAGATGCAGTATGAATCAGTAATATTGGTTTATGATATGAAAACGGAATTGGCAGCACTCGAGAATGATGCGGATTTGAAAAAGAATGTAAAGAGAATAATGAAACCATTGTGGGTTTGCTGAAAGATAGAATAACGGTAGAAAAAGCACCTGATACTAAAAGGGCGTCAAGTTGAAGAAAAATATAAGTTGGATCATTAAATTATACGTGGGCAATTAGCTTTTGGTGTTGATCAAGATTTAATAAAGCATTTGAATCCTATGAAAAAGCTACTTCAAGAATACTAATTATCAAGGAAGGGGAACATAGACACTTAGGTAAATATACAATTTGATAGCTACAAGAATTATGCGTATGTAGAATGAATATTTATTATGTGAATCAATTGTTTTTTTAATAGCGTTTACTTATAATTTAATGTCTGTTTATGATCAATGCTAGGTTAATTTCCCTTCTAGATACTTAATTATTTTTTTTTTTTTTAGTATTGGTTTTAATTTTTTCAAGAGACAAAATATTATGAGTTCAACAGTATCTGGGATTTGTATAGCAATATTTAATCAGGAAGTGATTGTTCTAAAATCTTGAAGATACGATTGCAAATTTAAATTTTTAGTTCAATATAAGTTATAGAATTTTTAAATTTATCTGTAATTATTTATTAAAATAATAAAGAATTCTTGTATATAATTCTTAGGCGCATAGCATAATTATAATAGAGCTTTTTATAATAATTTGAAATTTGTGAATTTGGAAAAGAACAAACTGAATATTATAAATAAAACTAACAAAACATCTCAATAGTAACTTTGCTTAAAATTCGTCTTGTTTTATTATTCTTAAAATCAATTCCCCCAACCCGCTTAATTAGTCTACCTACAACATATATACATTATAATAAATATATGTTTTCATTTTTCAACTACTCAATTCGCCTATATACTGAAGACAAATAAAAAATAGACAGAATTATTGATAATGGCTTAATAAATTTGCTGAAAAAAGAAAAAATAAAATAAATATTGGTAAAGAACTTTATACGTTCATACTTACATACGTTTGAATTGTCAGTGCCGTCTGCTCTTAATATTGTATTTGATAATCTCTAGTTGTTACTTGGGAAGGATGGGAATAATTGTTAGGTTAAACGGGTAAAAAATGGATACAATTTTTTTTTATTACATTAGCGTGTAATCCTGTGCTGGCCACTATACGATTTATTTATATAAAATTATCAAGAATATGAACATCGGGATCTCAAACCTCTGAAAGTTATTGGGTACGTGTCTTGAGATTAGTCTCTTATACTACAAGTATTATAAGATTCTATTCGAATTTGATTGGATGTTTATTTATTCTAGAAATGGATAGAACCACTTTTTTTTGTGTGACCTAAGGAAATTTGGGTCCACCTAAGAAAATTTTATGATATATAAAAGTTACTTTTTTTTAAATGCATGAAGTTCTAGAATTTCATGACTATAAAGACTAAACCTTATTCTATGTGCTGTCACGTTTTGGTAAAAATTGGTCATGAGTTTAAAAAGTTTTTTCAGGGGTGTATTTTTGTGGTACTATGTAATTTTATTGTACAACGTAAATCATATGAAAAATGATCTACATTCACCCTAACCTTAAAAAAATTTTACTAAAAACGATTTGTCCCTTTTCTACTGACTCAACCCATATCAAGAAACACCTGATATTAAAATAAATATTCAAAAGACTTTTATAATCAGCCAGCAACCAAAAAGTATTATTAACATTATTGCACTATTTGATAATCTACTTGAAGATGAAATAGCTGTCAAAATAGATATTTGGCACAAATACATCTATATCAAAGAAAAAGTTCAAACTGTCATATTATAAATACCACATTGCACAAACTGTAAAAAATATAAAAAAAAACAGATAACTTTGAAATAAGCAAAAGACTAAAAAGCAGTACAAGACTTGTAATCAGTGCAGAATACAAGTTAACTCTGCTAAAACAAAAGAACAAAAAAAATTAAATTATAAAAGAAAATCTATGCGAAAACGAATTGACAAAATTAAGAAATTTATACAAGAAAACCTCAACTACAATAAAAAAAATATAAATGTATATATTGTGGAGAATACAAGAAATATTCAAAATTTGGACTAGAACAAGAGAAAGATATATCAAGTGTATTGAGTGCATAAATAAAAGAAAACCTTACTTTGAAAAATACTTTGAAAAGCAATGCAAATTAGAAGTATGAAAAGGATATGAAAAGCTAAAAAAGAACAAAAATGGAAATTAATAAAGGAGCATGTTTACAATGCCCTAAATGCAACCAGTACCGACCAATCTACAAATATAAAGGAATCACCAAAACATATGAAATGACATACTGTAATATTTGCATGAACTGCAAAAGAAATGTACAGTTGAAAGATAAACAATTAGTAAAAGTCCTTATATTTGGGAAATCAAAAAAAGGAATACAAGTAATGTTATTACAAAGAATACATCCCCAGAAACCTTATTTTGGAATGATGCAAGGAACTGGAGGAAAAGTAGAAGTCTATGTAGATGAATACGGAATTGAAACTCTTGAAAAGAAAGTAGATGCAGCAATACAAGAAACACAAGAAGAATTAGGGATATACCTTGATGAAACAAAATTACAGAAGATTTGGAGTGAGACAGTCCTTCTTGAATGGACCACTCGAAGATGTGAAATTCAAGAGGCAATATATAATGTCACACTCTCAATATTTATATATCCATGGAATTGGATACAAAAACCATTAGCTGTGGAACCCGACAAATCATCAAACTGAACATGACATACATTTCAGGAAGTCATATTTATGAACCTGATACCTATGCTACAAAAGAACCAAGAATTCATATTTCAAGAAATTGGAAAATTTCAATTAGTGTGAAATTGAATCACTTGATGAAAAAGAAGAATCCGACATATCACCTATGACAGAAATAGAATTTAACAACTTCAAAAAGAAGATTGAAAAACTAATGACTAAAGATATAGTCGCATTAGAAAAAATTCAAGAAAGGTGTAACCTTCGAAATTAATAGGTTACTCGAAAGACTTACCAAAATCAACAAGTATCTTAATAATTATTACGGCAGAAAATACTTACAAATATTTGATTTTCAAGATAGATACAAACAGTGTTGGAAATTTCAGACTCAAACACTGTTCTCATGAGAACAGTATAATAACTGCATGTGTTCTCAAACAATTGGTTACTTTTCTCACTAAAAAAAAAAAAAAAAAAAAAAAAAAAATATAATGTTATAAATATAAAGTCTATCAAATAAGTTGTTATTATATACTTATGAGAACATTATTATTATTTTACTGTTCTCAAAAAGTTTTTTAATAGTGAACAGTAAAAATTTTATTCTGTTCTCAAATTTATAATAGTGTTCTCATGAGAACTCTGAGAACACTAATTTCCAACACTGGATACAAAGTATCGGAAAAGCTAAATTGCAACCCAACACTAGAAGAAATACTGAAATAAAGTATAACGTACCAACCGAATATAGTAAAATCCAGAAGAACGTATACAGATATGAAGTAAATGAAACCAAGAGCATCATACGCCAATTGAAAATCCGAACAATTAAAGATTATCTTAGTGTCGATCAGACACATATCGCTACGATAGATCAACTGGCGCTAACCCGAATTATCAGTTAATCTGATAATCACCGGCAAAATTATCGGCCACGTAGATCGATGCATCAACCACGGTAATAATTTAATTTCCTATTTTTCCAACCCTTTTTAAATATATCATCGGATTACAGCAGTTTCAAAATTGCCGTTTCCAATTTTCATGATGAACCAAAGACTATCGTTATCTTCAACCGTCACGATGAATAATGGTCACAAGATTCCATTACTAGGTCTCAATATTTAGTTAAATCATATTTTTTCGATAAATATAGAATTAAATATTTTTATTTTAACATAAAGGTATAGGAATGGGCGGTATGGGTGAAGGTACCGAAGCACCCCAAGGTGAAACTGCGCAAAATGTCATTTTATGGGCTCTAGAGGTAAGTACATGTAAAAATTTTGGTAATTGTCTTCCGGATTTAAAATAATTTGAATTTATATAGTCCGGATACAGACATATAGACACTGCATCACGATATGGCAATGAAGAGGAAATTGGAATTGGAATCATCAAAAGGTAAACTTTTACTAATGAAATATCACATCACTTATAAAATTCTGTTAATTTTACCTAATTTTACCTTTTTAGTGGTATTCCGCGTGATCAAATTTTTATTACTACAAAAATCTGGGATATAGGTACGAAATACAAGAATTTTAGGAATCGCACCTGATCGTTCATGATGGACAGATATCCGTATTACAATGATTCTTTATATTCAAACGTAACTTTCTTGTGAACTGTGAATGCATAAGCTATTTCTTACGCCATAAATCTTAATGTGATAATGTAGATCATGGTTACGAATCAACTATCATGGCCGCAGAGACTTCCTTATCAAAACTTCAAACTTCTTATATCGACTTGCTGCTCATACATTCACCTAGGCCTGGCTCTCAGAAACGTATAGAAAGTTATAGGGCTTTACAAGAATTAGTTAAGCGAGGAAATGTTAGAAGTATCGGTGTATCAAATTATGCTGTAAAACATCTAAAGGAGTTGATGGAAACTAATCCTGAAATTATACCTGTCGTCAGTGTTGTACACGGACATTGTCCCGCCGATTTCTCAGGGACGCGGACAGTCCGGGACGGGACGTCCGGGACATGTCCGCAATAATGTCCCAACATGATACATGTCCGCCGGGTAAAACCAATCAAATTGCGGAATTATACGAATTTTATTGGTAGATGATCACGTGTTGAGTCGCAAAATGTCCGGGACAAAAAAAATTCTGGGCGGACATGTCCCGGACGTCCCGTCCCGGACTGTCCGCCGTCCGTGTCCGTGTCCCATGACAACACTGCCTGTCGTTAACCAGATCGAAGTAAATCAAAATTCTTTATATAATCAATTTGTTATGATAAGTTTTTTTTTCAAAATTATATCAACATTTAGGTTCATCCTTGGAATAATCGAAAAGAAATTATATCTTATTGCACTGAACATAAAATTATTGTGGAAGCTTTTTGTCCACTTACCAGAGGAAAAAAGTTAAATGATCGCGTTCTTGTTAACATCGCTGAGAAATATAATAAATCTGCCGCTCAAATTTTGATTCGTTGGGTAAGCATATAAAATTTTATTTATTGTATTGATTGTGAATTATTGAAGAAATGTTAAAATATTAAATTTAATAGTGTCTTCAAAATAATTTTGTTGTATTGCCAAAAAGTATAAATAAAATACACATAATTGATAATACTAAAGTATTTGATTTTGTAATCGAAGAGGAAGATATGAAAATTCTTGATAACCTAGATGAATATTTGGTTGCCGGCGGTATATTAAATTCTCTTTTTTATTTTTTAATGGTTCTATTTTTTTATCTAACTTATTTTTTTTTATTTATAGGATATGATCATAGCACATCAGATTAATTGTTTCGCGTTATTTTTGTTTCTTTTATGACTCCTTTTACATGTTGGTTTAGCTTTTTAACGCATATAAAAATTGCAAATTGTTTTATGTTAAATTTATAAATTTGAAATTCTGACATTTGTTTATTTATTATGCTCTACTATTCGGAATTAAAAAATTTTCGAATTAGCTGATTTGTCCCTAGATTAACGACGAATATTTGTCTATCTCATTGTATAGTCATAAATTTTTCTGGGTTTTTTTAAATGATATCTTAGCAAGTGTATATTAGGAAAACCCGAACTATTGTATTACATGAGTTTGACTAAATAGGATGATCCGCTGATCCTGATATCCCAGCGCGAAAATTATATCAAAAAAAAAGCAATCAACACATTCATCGAGTATTGAACCCACGACGCCCCACTTTGACACAGGATTTATGATGCCTGCAGACCCAATACGCTACGAACGGATGAAACTGATTTTATTTTGTTTTTTTTTATTTAACTCCTTAAAATTATCACCACATTGTCCAATTAAATTTCCACATGCATATCACGTTTACAGACTATAATCGCCAATGTTTTAATTTCGTTTTATGTACTACAGTAACTGCTGGTAATTCCACTTGCTGAATGAAATGGATAACGCGAACGAAATAACTTGAGGGTATTATGTAATGGTAAGTATATATGTTCTTGGTTCGTATGCTTGTTTTGCTGATTTTAATTTCACTGGTCATTGAGCCATACTCACGAGCGAACAAGGCGAACGAAATGACTTAAGTGATATTGTGCAATGATAAATAAACATTTATACTGTATTCTTGTTTATGAACTCGTTTTGCTAGTTATGAACGAAATGACTTGAGGATATTATGTAATGGCAAGTAAGTATTTATGTTCTTGGTTCGTGTACCTGTTTTGCTTATTTTAATTTCACTGATTATTGATCTATATCCATGAGCTGAATGAGATGGATAACGCGAACAAAATGACCTGAGAGGTATTATTATGTAATGATTAGTATATATGTTCTTGGTTTGTTGATTTGTTTTTTTGTTTAATTCCACCGGTTGCTGAATGAAATAAATTACGCGAACGAAATGGCATAAGGAAAATAGCAAGCAGTATTTATGTTCTTGGTTTGTGAACGTTTTGTTGATTTTAAATCCACTTACTGTATTAATGATCTTTATATCCACAAGCTGAATGAAATGGATAACGCAAACAAAATGACTTGAGAATTATGTAATGGTTAGTAAGTATATGTGTTGGCTTGTGAACTTATTTTTTATTTGATTCCACCAGTTGCAGAACGAAATGAATAACGCGAGCGAAATGACTTGAAGAGTCTTATGTAAAGATAGATAGTAATTATGTTCTTAGTATGTGAGCTTGGTTTACTGATTTAAACCCACTGATTAATGATCTTTATATTTGCAAGCTGAATGAAATGACTTGAGAGGTATTATGTAATCTTAAGTATATGTGTCGTTGGTTTGCGAACTTTTTTTAATTCCACTGATTAAAGATCTTTACACCACAAGCTTAATGAAATGAATAACGCGAATGAAATGACTTCAAGGATATTATGTAATAGTAAGTATATGCTCTTGGCTTGTGTACTTGATTTGCTGATTTAATTCCACCGGTTAAAGATCTTTATATCCACAGGCTGAACGAAATAAATAACGCGAATAAAATAGCTTGAAGGGTATTATGTAATAAGTATTTATGCTTGTGGTTTGATGAACTCGTTTTTTTGCTTTAATTCCACTGATTAAAGATCTTTATGCTCTTGATTAATGAACTTGTTTTGCCACAGGCTGAATGAAATGAATATGCGAATGAAATAACTTGAAGGGTAAGCAAGCATTTATGCTCTGTTTGATGAGCTTGTTTTGCTGATTCAATTTCGCCGATTAATGATCTTTATTCTTATGAGCTGAATGAAAAGAATAATCCGAATGGAATGATTTGAAGGGTACTATATATTTTGTATTGTTTTATGAACTTGTGCTGATTTTAATTCTACTGATTACTGATCTTTATATTTGTATCATGCTTGAAGTTGACACCTGCCTGAAGTTGTAACTTCAGATATCTGACCACTTGACTGAAATTAACCCTGAAATTAAATCATTTGGCACGCATTAGCCAGTAATTTAAGCAATGTAACTTCAGACAAGTGTTAACTTTAGGCACGACATTTGCAATCTGAATGAAATGAATGACACGAATAAAAAAAAAAGATCTGAAGTGTATTGTATAATAATAAAGAGCTAATTTTAATTTTGCTAGTTAATAAATAATTTTATGCAATTCACAAAATTTTACTAATTAATTCTAATTTCATGCATTAAGTAAACTTATTCAGCACCCAATCTGCAGACTTTGAACCAAATCTGGACCAAACTCTGACTTGACTAAGGTCTGGTTTGGGTTTGGTCTGTATATATTATTTGCTTGAATTTGATTGTCTAGTTTAGTATCAGGTGCCCTCTTAAGAGGTGAAAATCACCTGATAAATGTCACTACCTTAACCTTAATTTACTATTTTTGATATACTTAACCCCAGAATTAGAAAAAAAAGTTAATATGTAAGTTAAAAATAATGTGAAGCTTAAAGTTTATAGTAAATTCATATGTTTTTATTATAATTTTTATTATAAACTAATACTTATATCAACAGGTATAACATGTTCTATAACTAATAACAAATTCTGTAACATGTAATTTAATATTAGAAATGCATCTATTATTCCAAATTAGACAATTTAGAATATTATTATTGTTTAATCACTATACATTAGGAATAAACATATGGGAATATGGTTTATTTTATTATCATATAGTATAAAAGAGAAAAATCAATAACATATAATTTCTCTTTAAATATATATTCTTTTTAGGAATTTTTATACTCCTAACCAACATTATAAACACAAATCAATCTCTTTATATAACTTTTCCAATATATATACTTGGTTATATTATATAATGCTTTATTGACAAGCCAGCTATAACAACAAGGTCAAAAATATAACTATACTAAATTGAACTTGTTCGAGTTTAAATAATATTGCAGATGCAAAAAATAAATAAAATGACTGATTGATTACATTCTTTAATTGAAATTGATTTACAAAATTAAAAATTTTACAGGTTCTTAACAATTCAAACAAGATTGTACCTAAATTAGTTACTGTTTTTATGCAATTATTTTTTATTAAGAAGTAATAAATTACAATAACTTTCTAAAATTCAAATATCTTAACAAAGCACCTTCTCTGATACTGTTTACATGGATTATAGTATTTGTTGAGATTTGAATTTTTGATCAAAAAAAAGAATCTATGACCTGATGAAGTTAGTATCCAGAACCTCGCAAATAATACTACTGTAATTATAAAATAATCCTTTTTTGAATCCATTGTTCATATGCTTTTATGTAATGATTAACTAATTTAAGACACTTGATAATAACTAAAAAATAAAGACTACCAAATAAGTTAATCAAGATTGTTTTTAAAAAAAAATTTAGCAAATTTTATAGTTATATAAAAAACCCAA
The DNA here is from genome assembly GCA_003550325.1 of Gigaspora rosea. Taxonomy (NCBI): domain Eukaryota; kingdom Fungi; phylum Glomeromycota; class Glomeromycetes; order Diversisporales; family Gigasporaceae; genus Gigaspora; species Gigaspora rosea. Next base: position 121,340 of record QKWP01000962.1, read on the forward strand.
ATTTTTTAAACATAATTAGAAAGATAGTTTTAGTCTAGTTACAATCTAAAATAAGAATAAATAAACAATTAGAATAATTTGCTAAATTGATAAAATTAAGATCAACTATGAAAGTATTTTTGGTATACTAAAATACTTTTATTAAATAAGTATAAAATCTATATTTTTCTATTTTTGATTCTTGATTAATATAATTTTCTATTTAGTTTATTATATTAATGAGTGTAAGATTTTTTTTATAGTTAGTAATTACAATTTTATAATGATATTTTCAATATTGAGCATGCAAATGATAAACAATTACAATTTAATTGTTAGTATATAATAAATTAAACTTTTAATAAAAAAAATATATAAAAAAGAGCATACTATATATCTTGCCTATTATAATTATTTTTTATAGAAAAATAGCTAATATTAACTCTTCTAAAAATCATATAGCAGATATTACTTATCTAAAAATCAAATATTTTTTAACCCTAAAAATAATGATTTCTTTGAGGATAATACTTCAGATCTTGATAGCCAAATATTTTAGAAAACAAATACTACTATTTCAGTATTTTGAAATAATAACAGATTAAAAAACAGAGTTCAACAATTTGTTTTATTTTAACACTAACACAACTAACTATCCTGAAGTACCTATGTGTCTAAAATGCAATAAAGTTTTTTCAAAAACTACTAGTATTTTATTATTACAAAGGCACCTTAGGGGTAAGGTGAATGTAGATCATTTTTAATAATGATTACGTTGTAATTATATAAAATAAGGTGATCAACCAATCAGTGTTGTAAACAACAAAGATTCAACCAATTAGAATTAGTAATTTTTGTGTGATCTAAGAAAATTTGGAGTTACCTAAATTTTTTTTACCAATATACGAAAGTAAATTTTTTTAAATGATATAGGGTTTAAAATTTTACTATAACAAATAGAAAACTTCAAATTATATACTACAAAATTTTGGAAAATATTGCCTATGATTTTGAAAATTTTATTAGAAGCATATTTTTGCTTTCTATATAAAATTTTTTTGTACCTGTAAATTATATGAAAATTGATCTACATTCACCCTACCTTTAATATGCACAAAATTAGAGCATCTGCAAGGCAACAAACAATTTATCACTTTCTAATAACAGATCTATATAGTAATAATAAACAATATAAAGAGACCAAAAATTGATTATCTGGTATATCACTAATAAACAGCCTTTTACTATTGTTAAAAATCAATATTTTGATAGTTTATCAATTTTATTGATTCTTAGTATATAATTTCAACAAAGCAAACTACAAAATTACTGATTATTGATGAATTTGAAATTAGATAAAGTTGAATATTAATGATTTATAAGAATCTTTAAAAAAGTTTCATTAATCAATAACATGTAGATACCCCAAAATTTTGAACCATTTTTTAGTATAATAATTCACTATATAAATACTAATTAAAAAATATATTATTTTCTTTTAGATATTATTCTATTTAATAACAGGCACACAAGTACAAATATAGGGATCGTCTAAAGCCATGTACCCACGTGATCATTTATGTAGATCAATAATTTTTTTTTTTAAGTTTAGAGGCCGTGTGCTATGGCCGGGATTTTATTATGAGTTATAGTGACGTAATATTTGTTACATGAATGAGGATACAACTAGCCACACATGCACTTTTGGTACCTAATTTAAGTAGTCCGCCCGAAGGTTCTACACTAGCTGCCATACCTACAACCCAACTACGGGAATTGTCTATTTAAACCCTCTGGTTCATGGTCCTCCTATTACTACCGACGCACTACATTTAATGCAGATATTGTGGGCCACAACCCTTTTAAATTCGACGACCTAAGGGCTACTTTACCCTCGCACAAGAGCCTACCGGAACAAATTTCATGTCCCATACATGTACCATTGCCCAGATTTGGTAACCGAGGCTACCTGCCCTTATTAGGTTCGTTCCGATCGTAGTATCCGCCTTCTCTGGTGCATACCGTAGGACCGATTTTCACTACCTCCTAACTCGGGTCTTGCCAAACGGGTTCTTGTGGGTTTTTTCCGGTTCCCTGGATTTGCGATGTAACACATACATCATTGCGCCCGCAGGCTCCCATTCAAGATGGTGGAACCAAGGTTACAGGTTTAGCACCCAACCGCTCATAAGCCACAATCACCGAACGCAGATTTAACTTCAAAACGTCGCCAGTGGGATTCGAACTGTCAACCTGCCGCTTGGGGGGTGACACCTTGACCACTTCTCTAAGGCGCCACACCCTTATGTAGATCAATAATCACAATGTGATTATTTAAAATTCAAATTATTATAATTTTTGGCGGCAATATCTCAGCAATTATCCAACAAAATTCGATGCATTTTTTTAATTTTAATTCTACAGATATATAGAATTAAAATAAAAAAAAAATTATCAAATATTGTTGGGTGGTTATCAGGATATCTTTACTCAAAATTTTTTAAAAAATTCAAATATCTATCAAAATTATAGCTGCGGCAAAATTTTTCAAAACTTTGAGCAAAAATATCTTGATAACCACCTAACAATATTTGATAAAATTTTTTTTTATTTTAATTTTACATATCTATAGAATCAAAATAAAAAAAATCATTAAATTTTGTTGGGTGGTTGTCAAGATATTTTCGCTCAATTTTTGAAAAATTTTGCTGCAGCTATAATTTTGATAGACGTTCGAATTTTTTAAAAAATTTTGAGCGAAGATATCTCTGCAACCACCCAACAAAATTTGATGAGTTTTTTTTTTATTTTAATTCTATATATCTGTAAAATTAAAATAAAAAAATCTCATTGAATTTTGTTGGGTGGTTGCAAAGATATTTTCGCTCAAAAAATTCAAACGTCTATCAAAATTATAACTGCGGCAAAATTTTTCAAAACTTTGAGCGAAGATATTTTGATAATTACCCAACAATATTTCCATTAGCTTTTTATTTAAAATACACCATGGTTTTTTATTTTAATTCTATATATCTGTAGAATTAAAATAAAAAAAAATCATAAAATATTGTTGGGTAGTTATCAGGATATCTTCGCTCAAAGTTTTGAAAAATTTTGCCGCAGCTATAATTTTGATAGTCGTTTGAATAATTAAAATTTTTGAGCAAGATAACCACCCAACAATATTTAATAGTTTTTTTTTATTTTAATTCTACAGATATGTAGAATTGAAATAAAAAAATTTTGAGCGAAGATATCTCTGCCACTCAACAAAATTTGATGAGTTTTTTTTTATTTCAATTCTATATATCTGTAAAATCAAAATGAAAAAAAATTCATTGAATTCGGCCTCACCTATACTTGTCGCGATAATCATTATTATTTTTTATTTAATAAGAATATATACATATTAAAAAACTTAATAGATAGATAGGGCTTCGAATTAATTACGCAAAGTTTCTTTTTATTAACTATAATAATATATTTGCATCGCTAGAGTAAACTTCTGAATCTTTTAATATCAAATACTTCACAATTGATTAGGGGAGCGCTATTTATCACCTGATTTTTTAGGTAGGTGGGGGTAGAGCAATTATCAGGTCCTATATATAATATAATATATATAATATAATAAAAATAATTTCTTTATCGCCCAGGTGAATTATTTACTCCCCTCCTTAAATAAAAATAAAATCCTAGTTATATTTGGTTAGGATTAGGGTTAGAATTAGGGTTAGGATTAAAGTTAGAATTAGGGTTAAATTTAAAGTATAATCGCGAGAGGAGCATTTTTTGTTAATAACTCGATAGGAGTTACCCTAGTAAAATTTTAAGATAGCATAATGTGGGTGAGGAATATCAAATCTCACCCCGGATGAGGAATAAATGTATCCATATAATAAATATATATTTATTATTATATATATATAATTTTTAATATTGAATAACTTTTGATCCACTAGTCCATTTTTGATGATTTAACTACCAAAATGTTTGCCTCAGTGAGACGATTCTAACAAGCCTAAAATCACTAAATTCTAATCACAGGATTCTATAATCAACAAAGATTTGTATTTTATAAACAATTAATATCTAATTCAGTGCACCTAAGTTCTATGATGAATACCACGTGCCATATCGATCAGAATTAGATTATTTTGGTACCATTCGATTTGCCTCATTGAGACTAGTGCTCCTAGGTCTGGTCCGGGTCTGGTCCGGGATCAGACCAGACTCAGATTCTAATTTCAGACTTCAGACCAGACAACTATGAGCCAGTCCGGGTCTGGTCCGAAATCTGCAAACTAGTCTGAGTCTGAATATAATTATATGTATTTTTTGGCATTGAACAAGTTTACTTATTGCATTTTGTTAGAATAAATTAGTAAAATTTATGAATCATAAGATTTTATAGAATTTTATTAATAAAATTTTATAAAATCTTTATAATTTGCAAATTTTTATTAATTAATTCTAACAAAATGCACTAAGTAAACTTGTTCAGCACCTAAAAATGTATTAAAACGGCTGGTTTGTTTTTATTTTACTTGAAATTTGGAGAAAAGATGCATAATTTTGGATTTTTGA
>QKWP01000962.1:127604-188784 GCA_003550325.1 Gigaspora rosea
AATTTTATTAATAAAATTCTATAAAAACTTATGATTCATAAAATTTTACTAATTTATTCTAACAAAATGCACTAAGTAAACTTGTTCAGCACCAAAAAATACATATAAATATATTCAAACTCAGACCAGTCTGCAGACTTCGGACCAGACCAAGACCAGACTTAGACTTGACTAAAAAGTCTGAATATAAAAAATAAATTTACTTAGTAATTTTAAAAATTACTATTAAAATTACACAAAAGTTGAACGATCTTGGGATCCTGTGATTGGATTTTGATGATTTTGGGCTTGTTAGAATTGCCTCACTAAGACGAACATTTTGGTAGTTGAATAATCCAAAACAGACTAGTAGATCAAAAGTTATCTAATTTTTAATATATATTTATATATATTATTAAATTTTAACCAATCAAATGCTTAGAAAAATTATCAGATGGGGGTAGGGGGGTCAGCTACTTAGTGAAACCCTAATCAGGTGATTTCTGGCACTCCCCTTATTGAATTCTCTAAAAAAATTTTATTGTGTGACCTTGCCAATTCTTTTATTTTTTTTAATTCCTTCTAATCTAATTTTAATAAAATTATACCTGATCTAATTAACGAAATCATAATTCTAATTTTTTTTCCATTTTATTTGCGCCACCGGGCAAACCCTAGAATTATTCGAACCATTCTTGCATATTGCATGACTAAAATAAAAATAATCTATTAATTAATTATACTGATCAATACAGATTAAAATGAAATCAGATTAAAATAAAATCAGATTAAAATGATATATTGAACAATTAAAAATAGACAAGCCACTGAAAATAAAAATTTTGATATGCATTTTTAAGGTTTGGTTAAAGGTGAGTTTTAGGGTAAAATTTATATTAAACAAGTATAGGTGGGTTTTAGAGGGTTAAATAGAATCTCTCATTTCATTTTAATCTGATTTTATTATGATCCGTGATAGTGAATTATTAAATACTTGCCTCTTCAACGGATCTGATTATTTATTAGGACCAGCTCTATATGGGAATTTAATTCTCTAATAAAAGTATTTGTTTGTTCAACATTCTCTTCTTCCTCGACCCTCCAGTACGTATCATGTACACGTTCCATTAGCTCTTCACAACTATTTGTCTATTTTCAGCAGCTTTTTCTGCTTCAGTCCTCTCTGGTTTTTTGACTTCAACTAATTCTCGATGCATATATATTTTAAACCCACTATCTTCAAACATTTGTTGAAATCTTATCCAAGCATTAGCAGTTAATAGCTTATTAGCACCATAAATATGGTTGTGAAAGATATGCTTACAGGGTAGTAAGTAACGGCGAAAAAAAGACACTGACAATCTAACGACACCAAACCTGGAGGTTCTTTACCTTTCTTCAACCTTTTTTCAATGGCAAGAACTTCATCAACAACCATCCTTTGAACAGGATAGGGAAGTTTGTGAATTTCATCAAGAATTTCATGATCAATTCCAACTATTAATTTTTTTTAGTACAAAATTCGAAAGCCACATATTCTAAATCCGATCTTTTTTTTGTATCAAGTGTTACAATTTTATTGCATGCGCCAATCAGACCGTGATGGGAAGAAGTCATTCATTTTAATTCACTATGGTACAATTCCAGAGGGTTGGTGGAAGTCGTTTGCAAGAAAAGTGATGAATGCTGGCAAGCCCAAAGAGCCCACTGGTGGGTATTTCTGGCATAATTTCGTTCTATGTATCTTTTTACAGCAGGGACAGGCAGTTTGCAACTGCTTGTTTGATAGTTTCCTTGCAACCGATCATTGTTCATTTATGCATGGTATGAATAGGACCCAGAAGAACTCTGATACAACTCAGATCTAATTTTGTATAATTTTAGTAGTATTTTAGCCAAATAGATATATAAAATGGAGCAAAATTTGAAAATTTACTATATAAAAATGCAATGTTTAATGAATTTCTATGCAAAATTTTCTTTTTTAGAATCATCTGAGTTGTATTAGAGTTCTTTGGGGTCCTGCATGAATCATTTCATTTCAGGTTTTTACTTCATACACCTTACTTAACCAGGTTCGCATAACATGTACAGTACAGTAAATAATATCGCATTCCTGCTCACCTACTCGAAGACTCGGGAAAGCCAACTCGATAGCATTGGATTCGACGTTGCTTTGATCAATAAGAAAGTACCGAGGCATCCAATGGCATTCCAAACGCCTTATTATTTTTAATACTTCTGCGACTGTATTACCTTCCTCATTATTTACATAAAAATGTGAACCAATGTCCCAACATCCATAGCTATCACGAATGTACAAGGTAAATAAGCGCCAATCATGTTTGTTGGTCTTGTGAGTAGAATCAAGAAGTGTAAGCCATCCAAAATGTCTAAGTTTTTCTAATTGGCTGCTATGTGCAAAAACGAAACCATGGGTACGTTTGCTTGTGATTTCATAACGTTCAACCTGAAACCCATAGTTTTCTAAAAAAGAAACCGACTCCCGGATATCCAACTCTAGTCTTGAACTACCAATAAGAGGGGCCTCCTGGGAACCTCGAACTTTATATTGTATATTGATAACCTCCTTGCGCCTTAATTCTTTTAGGCTTCCTCCAAGATCTAGCTTTTCAGTTCCATATTTTTTAACAGCATCAACTATCGCTAGTTGCGAATAGTTTTTTACAGCTTCCCTCTCAACTAAAACCCGAACTGCCTCTGATTGTTTAAGTCTTTCATTATCCTCTAATGTATGCGTATGATCAGGCGACTCTTTATACCGTTCAACCAAAACTTTCATTTTCGTAACAATTCTAAAAACTTTAATTTTGGTAGAGCATAAATTCTCAGGTCAAACCTTAGTTTTTCTGCGCTTTTCATCTGGTATACCTTCTTTTCGCGTACTTGATGAATAATGTTTGGTAAACCGGCAGTTGTATGTTCTCCATGAATTTCCATTTGTATGGTTCTTATAATTATATTGAACCCAGACGTTTGAGACTAGAGACCACCAGTCATTATCAAACTCATCTAGTGGGATCTCAACCGGTTGATAAATATTAAAAAGAATATTACACTTCTGGTTAGATGTTAAGTTCGGATTCGAGTTCATAATATCAAAAGGGTTTTCTTTTTTTTAAAAAAAGTTTTTTTTTTTAAAAAAAAAAGAAACGATTCAAATGGAATATGTAAATATTGTAAACACTACAACACTTTACCTGCTTGGTGCCAACCCTGTAATCCTTGGAGAGCAACTCAATGAACAAGCGGAAATGAAAATATTAATAAATATAAGAGGTTTTTTAAAAAGAAAGAAAAAAAATTTTTTTTTTTATGAATAAAAAGTTTTTTTTAAAAAAAAAGGGGAAGGTTTTTTTTAAAAAAAAAAATTGAAGGCACCTTTGTTGTAGAGCAGTCAGGTTGTTTACGAAAAGTTCATTTAAATTTTATTTTAAAAAACGTACGTAGGCAGTCCACTTTAATATGAAAGTATACGTGTATTTGCATAAGTAGACGTTTTACATCAAGTATTCTAGCGAAAAAAAGACTCATGAAACCCGCTTAGTGAAAGAAAAAACCCCATTAACGTTAAAAAAAAAAAAAAAGAGTATCGAAGTATTGTATTTTGTGGTAAAAAAAATAGCGACAGGTTTTAATACAATAAAATGCATGTATATGTACGCTAGTATACGTACCGGTACGTACATGTATGTGATAATCACGCCTTTCAATAATCACATTACGTGGGTACATGGCTTTAGCTATCCCCCAAATATAGCAGATACTATTAATAACCTCTTTACTAATTTTAATATCAAAAATAAAACTTTAGCACTTATCATGAACAATCAATCTGCTATAATTATTTGTAAAAAATTAATTATACAAAAACTACAACAAGAATTTGATAATATCAGATTTTCACATTACTAATATACAGTGCATGTACTAGTTATGTACTTAATCTGCCTGCAAAGCATTAAAAATAGTTGATTTTTAGTAGAACAAGTTCAAAACTTAATGTCAAAAATTAGAGTATCTACTTGATTTAGTAATAATTTATGTAAGTTATACAAGCTTAAAGGAGTTCCATATCTTAAACCTGAGTTAGATATCAAAACCAAATAAAATATAGTGCAGGCCTTCTTAAACCAACAAGTCATTTATATAAATGTCCAAATTTTTAGTATGTTGTATAACTTTATACAAAATAAGCAATATTATTGGATAATATAAATGTTAAAATATAAACCAACATTTAATAAAAATTTTTTGATAATTTTGGCCAGAATTATACTAATTTTAAATAATTTTGGCCAAAATTAAAATGGTCAAATTTTAAATTTATTAATAAAATTGGTTAATTTTAAAGAAAATAACTTGATTAAATTCTAATTAACTAAAAAAATAAACTTCATAACTTTGTTCTTTAGGTTTGATTTTATTATTATATAAAAAGATTTGGTTAATAACTATTCTAGCTTTTTATTTATAATCTTTTAAAGATCATGTATTTTATATTGATTTAAGGATATAGTATATACTACATATTGCATAAAATAAAAAAAATAGAAACACTTCTTTGATTACTTGTAGCAGACTATTTAGCAATTAATTTATTATATCTAAATTTTGATAAACAACAAAATTTAGAGGTAAGTAAAATAATAATTTAAATAAAAGTCACATATAGCTAAGAAAATAAATAAAAAAAAATTAAATAAAATAAGCAATAAAACTAATACTGAATTTTTAGAATATATTTACTTTATTAAAACTAATTAAAGCTATGACAAAATTACTTTTAGCAACAATGTACTCTACTATAAAAGATATTGATTAGTGGTTTTAAGTATTTAAAACTATTTGAATATATATCAAACAAAAGAATTTTCTCTATATATGGCTGCTTTATCCATTTATTAAAAAATTGAGAAATACTAGACCATAATGAACTATCCTTCTATCATATCTGCTGTTCTTGATCCTTGTGCTAAGCTTAAAATATTTAACAAAAAAGAAACTATTAATACCAAGAATATTTCAAAAAATTATGAGCCAATATATATATGAATATCAATAAACTTTATTTGCCTTTAATAATACTGAAGAAAGTCTGATCAAAACTGCTCAAAAGTTTTTTGAAAGTGGCATAAAAAATTTGAAACTATAAAATCATTACTATTGACTCTCTTGAAGAATTAACAACTACTAATAAACTGGATTATTAGATTGTATTAAAAACTGTTGAAGAAGATACAATCCTATTGAACTAGTGGAAAGCTAACCAAAAAGTCTACTCAATTTTTTCAAAGATAGTATCTAACTATCTAAGTATTTAAGCAACTAACAGGACCCTGGACATCTAGTACAAAGATTATACATTATGCATTTTGGCAAAAACTCCTAAAATTTAAGAAGCAAAAAACAGTTTTGGCAATTATCTTGGTATCTAGTAGTCCAATTTAAATGAGCTTTTTTAAAATAAAACTTTTAGTAAGGCGCATTTAACAAAAAAAAGTTGATTCAATTCTGATTACTGGATTAGAAGTTATTTAAATAAATATAGGTTTGATATTTTTAGCAAATTAGATCAAAATTGGCCAAAATCTATTTATAATCCATATAAGAAATATCCGGTGTTCTCAACTAGTATTGTTTGTAAAAGGGCATTTTTATAGCTAGTTATACAATCTTAATAACTCATAACTGTCTCTATTCTAAAATAGCAAGGGCATATTTTTGTGTAAAAAGTTGAATTAGCAATAGAGCAGGTAAAATTGAATAAAAAAGTATTTATATTTGTTTTTAAAATATATAGGCCAGGACCCCGAAATATATATAGATAGGTCAGGTATGAGTTTGCTTATTTTTGAGGGGTTTTATGCAGATCTTTTCTATTTATAGTAATTTTTTGCTTATTTTTAAAGATTTTTTTGCAGATCTTTCTATTTTTGGTAATTTTATAATTAACCTGACCTATCTATATATCTTTCTGGGTCCTTATAGGCCCTCAAAAGTAAAAACCAGGGAATTTGACTGATTATGGGTTTTGAGAAAATCAGCAAAACTATTTTGTTATACAAAATCAAACCAATTTAAAAATAGGTTATTCGTGTTTAACAAATCTGTTTAAACAGAATTATTAGATCTGTAAATCTGTATTACTATTGGTAAATCTTAGTAAATCTATTTTTAAATTATAGTGTCAAAAGTTTTTAACTGTAGTATCGCAAAAATTTATTAAGTAATCAGACTTTCATTATTAAGTAAAAAAGGTTATGTTTAAAATTTTACACCTGATTAATCAAACAGGTCAATTTTCAAAAAATAGTCTAATTCCCTGGTTTCTACTTTTAAGGGCCCATATAGAAATAATCAATTAGTTCTAATAATAAAAGAAAAATATTATATAAAATATTAGTTAGTTAGTCTTATTTATATAATATTACAAAATACAATACAAATATATCTTTAAGCTGACTTTCAAAAAATATCAAAAAGCATTTCATCCTTCTAAAAACTAATACTTGAAAAAGTGTTTTATATTAAAAACTAATGCTTAAAAAAAGCAGTTTGTTTTTTTAAAAACTAATGCTTGAAATATAATAATATATATTTAACAATATGTACTATATAACATATTGGTAATTCAACAAAAGATGCAGTATATGTGTTACAATAGCTTAGATTTTCTAGATTTTTTATTTCTATTTGCTATAGATAAACCAGTCTAAAAGCTGGACCCAAACTGGACTAAACTAGAGCTAGTTTATGAACCGGTTCATAAATCTTGGTCTAGTTTGTAGTTTACTGTTTGAATCTAATCTTTTGAACCAAGATCGAACCAGAATGGACTATAACATCTCTAGTACTAGTAGATAGTATTGTATATAGAATAGTCAAAACATAACTGGAACATATTGAAACATTTTAAACAATTTTATAAATTGAAATTAATAAAATTTTATTAAGATAATTTAATTTATTTTTTTTAAAAATGTGTTCAGTACCTAAAAAAATATATTATTATATATTTTTTAAATTAATTTATTAATTATTAAAACTTGAAAAATAGTAGAATCTGGACATCTCTTATATAGATTATAACTAGATTTTGGCCAATTTTGATCTAATTTGCTAAAAATAACAAACCTATATTTACTTAAATAACTTTTAATCTAGTGATCAGAATTGAATGAGCTTTTTTTGTTAGATGTGCTTTACTAAGAGCTTTATTTTAAAAAAAAGTTCATTTAAATTAGACTACTTTATACAAAGATAATTGCCAAAAACTGTTTTTTGCTTCTCAAATTTTAGGGGTTTTGCTAAAACATATCATATAACCTTTGTACTAGATGTCCAGGGTTCTAACATAGTTAAGATACTTAGAACATTAGAATATTAGAATATTAGAACATAGCAAAAAAAACTAGGACAACAAAAATATACAATACTGCTAGTAGATATATTTTGATGTTTTAACCAACTTTATTTAATAGCACTTTTTGGTTTACTTAATAAAATTTAAATTTTTATATATAGCAACTACTAGTAGGTAGGGGTCTTAATAGATCAGGTTGGGTTAGATTTGGCCTAACCTGGGTCAGACCCACTTGGGTCAAAACCCAATCTGGGTCTAACTACCTTATGCCAAAGCTGACCTGGGTCTGACTCACCTCATGCCAAACCTGATTCGGGTCTAATCTGCCTCAAGTCAAACCCGACTCGAATCTGACCCAACCCAATCCAAGTTGAGCCTAGGGATGTTACGGTCCTACAAGGACCGTGGTCCAGACCGGTCTTTTGAACCAGTTAAGTAATCTTCCGGTCTAGAATTAAGGACCGGCTCCGAACTGGTCTTTAATTAATTTATATTGATATAGAATTCGATTTTTACTTTAACTAGTATATTCAATTATAAAAAAATTTAAAAGTCGGATACATATCAGATGGAATTACAATTGGCTTTATTATCTTGTTTCTTAGGCGCTGATATGCATCATATGCATTCATGCACGTGACCCGAGAATGCACATTTTCCCATAATACAAATCCGAAACCTAGCATGCATATCACAAAAATGATTCCGCGCATATGTCAGATGGCAGAACAATATTATTATGAATTTGGCTTAGTGAATCACGCGCACGCCACACAAATTCATATTGTTCTTTCAAAAAATACATATTTAGCATATCTCTAGGTACTAAAAGAGAACATATTAAAGATAATGCATAAGAAAGGCAATAAAGTAACGTATATCAGGGATATCTAATAGCGAATATTCAAAAATGTGTAATTCATCTATCAAAATGAAAAATAGGATGGCGTGAGTAAAAACTTATTACAATGAACAAATGTGCGGAAACATCTAAAGAAATTTACAGCAAAGTAAGTATATTTGATCTCTAACAAAGAAATTGCTGAATACAGAGAAACCTCCATAATTGCATCTTCTCTAAATGCATTTTCAAATTCTTGTCTGAATATACTTGACTTCAATAAATGTTAGATGCACGTTGTTAAAAGTTTAATCCTATAAGATGCACTTAGTGAGGTTTCTCTGTAATTTTTTTTTTGTCTCCAATGTATGTCAGATTCTGAGAATTAAAGAATGTTATATGAATCGCATATAGATAAGCATATTTTGTAATCAAAAATCTGAATGATAGCGATTAATAAATTCTTATAACTGATATTTAAAATAAAATAAAAAACTACTCATCGTAAAGCCACCTACAACAATAGATTTTATATTAATATATAAAGCTTCGTTTTTTGATTGTGAAAAAAAATCGCTAAAAAAAAAAATCACAAAAAAAAAATCGCTAAAAAAAAAATGGAAGATGATAATTCCTTTGACCCTTATAATAATTTTTCTGACCCTGAAAATGATACCAATGTTATGTCTGAAGATAACGTTTCAGATATTAATAGCCAAATATCCCATGAAACCAATATTAGCGCACTCTCCCAAAGTAGTACTATTAAAAGAAACAGACCTAAGAAAAGTTCAATTTGGCCTTATTTCCTCTTCGACAAACCTGGTCATATTGGAGATCCTGTGTGTAAAAAATGTGGGATGCTTTTTTAAATAAAACCGGAGTTTCATCTTTACGAAGACATCTTAAAGGACATAACATTATTGCACCAGCTAAACGTCAAACTACTCTCCTTTTTTTCAGAACCGATCCGCATAATGAAGAAGAACAAAAAACGCGTGATGAAAAATTAATTACTTGGATAATTGTCGACTAGCAACCATTTACTGTTGTTGACAATCGGTATTTTCAAAAGTTCATTAACTTCCTCGATCCTAGGTATACGATACCTACAAGACAAGCTGTAAAGGAAAAAATTATAGATAAATTTGAAAATAAACGTAATATAATAGTTAATGATATTGCTAGAATTCCTGGAAAGGTTTCCTTAACAGCCGATATGTGGACATCTTTAAATTTTGAAGCGTTTCTTGGTGTTACGATTCATTATGTTGATACGAATTGGAGTTTGCGTCATTTTCTCTTGGATATCATCCCGTTTAATAATAGACATACGGGCATAAATATAGCAGATACTATTAAAATATTCTTACACATTTTAACATCAATGATAAAACGCTAGCACTTACTACAAATAATGAGGCCGCAATGATTGTTTGTGGAAGATTAATCGCACAGGAACTGCAATTTGAATTTGATAATATTGGATTTTCTCATTATAGGTGTGCTGCTCACGTTCTCAACTTGGCTGCAAAGAAAGGATTAGAAATGGTCGATTCTTCTATAAATAAAGTTCGAAACCTAATAGCTAAAATCAAAATATCTATTCGCCTCTGTGACGATCTACGTAGACTATGTGAACTTAAAGAAATTCCATTTCTTAAGCCTGAGTTGGATATCGAAACCAGATGGAATAGTACCTTTTACATGTTGCAAAAAATGCAAAAAATGGAAATGGCTCTTAATCTACTTGCTGCTGATCATCCGTCTATTAGATTATTATATCCGAATAATAATGAACAACGCAATATAAAAGTATAAATTATTATTATGCAGGTTTTGTGTATCAAATTCAGACAAATACAATTAAAAAATTTTTGTTGAAATTTTTTACCTTATTATATTACTAATATGTTTGAATTTGGTATATAAAATCTACAATAATTTAAATAAAAACGTATATAATAAACTAATATAATAATTTAAATTAATATAATATTTAGGATGTGCTTGCCTTACTGGAACCACTTGAAACTGCCACAAAATTGCTTTCAGCTGCATCATATCCAACAATGGGCGATATACGTTTGGTGTTTTTAAACATTCAAGACCATTTAAATGCATACATCGAGAAAGATGGATTTTCTCAAGACAGAGCTGCAGCATCAATAAATCAAAAAATAGAAGAATATTGGAGTATAATGGATAAGCCTTCTATGGTCTTTGCCGTCTTTGATCCTCGTACTAAATTAAAAATTTTTAATAGAGTAGATACTATTAATGCTAAAAAAGCTATTCAAGAAGTTATGAATCAATACATCCACGAGAGTGAACAACCTTTACCAGCTTCTAACAATACTTTGGAAGTCCGGTTAAAACTGCAAGAAAATTTTTTTGGAACTTGCGTAATCGACTAGAAACAGAAGAACCTTCAATTCCTAATGACATAGAATCATCAGCCATGGATACCAATGAATTAAATGAATTAGATAATTATCTCTCATTTGATACTGTTGAAGAAGACACAAACCCACTAGATTGGTGGAAAGCGAACAAGAGAGCTTATCCGATTCTATCAAAGATGGCATCTGATTATCTTAGCATTCAAGCTACTAGTATAGCATGCGAACAGGCTTTCTCGATTGCCGGTAATACTATTTCAAGAACTCGGAACCGCCTTTATCCTGAAACAGCAAGAGCATATCTTTGTGTTAAAAGCTGGATTAGTAATGAAGTAGGTAGAAATTAAATATTATAGAAAAAAAAACATATCCTTAATCCTTTAGTTAGATTCTTGTCTATGTATTATTATTATATATGTCTGTATCTCCTATATAAGAACGTTAAAGAACATTTAATATATAAATATCTTCAAAATGATTTTCTCCTTCTTTAAAAAATTCTTTATTGAATTTTTCATCAAAAAAACTTCACCATAATCGTGCTCATTCTTATACTCCAGAAACAAGTAGTGAATTAACTCCTTTAGATATTCCACAATGTCCAATTTCTACAAATTTGAACTTACGACGTCATTCAAAAGATCTTGATTCATTATCTTTTAATTCTGATGATTTACAAGAATTTTTATATGATTACGCTCGTGGAAAATTTATTCTTCTTCTATTCCAAAAAAACCAAGAAGATTATCAACTATAAAAGCAAAAGATGGAAATTGGAAATTTAGTTTACCTGCTTCTCCTCTTTCTGAAAAAACTAATCATAGTGATGAATTTAGTGATTATTATAGTAAAAATAGTGAATCTAGAGAAAAATCTATTTCATCAATAACTTCGGTTAATAAAGAAAATGAAGATCTTCTTTCATTCTCAAATAATAACGATAATAATCATAATAACAATAATAATAACAATTATAATAACGATATTAACGATAATAATGATCATAATAATTATAATTATGATGATGATTCTGAATCTTATGTAAAATTCATGATCCGACTTTAAATTTTTGGTTATTATAAAGCTTATAACCAACAAATTCTTGATTCTAAAAGTTAACAATTTACAATAAGAATAAAGTTTTATTAACCTACTGTTTGTTAAAGATAAAGTTTTCAAAAAGAAGGTTCTTCACTGCATACAGAATGGCCGAAACGTTCATATAATAGAAAACATATAAGCACTATACGTTCAGTCAAAGATACATCATTTTTTAATAAAGCTTGAAAAGTTTCTTCAAGTTTGGGTGCTTTTTCTTTAGCATATTTTCCAACTTTTGTCATATTCTAGTATTAGTATAAAGTAAGTACTGTACGTACTTTTTTGACGAAATTATGAATTTCTATTGGCTAAAATAAACCGGTCCGAAAACTGGTCTTGAACCGGTCTTAGACCGGACTGTTTAATGGACCGGTCTATTTATCATGGTCTGATCCGCGGTCCGCTACCCGGACCGGTCTTTTGAACCAAGACCGGACCGGACCGTAACATCCCTAGTTGAACCCAGATTAATGATGGGTGATACAACGATTTTGGCAATTGAACTAAACAGGCCAATTTCATCAAGCTCTTTCAACCGATTGTAACACCAAATTTGGTATTTGTATTATTCTGAGAATACAGTAATATGTATCATATAGTGAAATAAAATCAGGTAAAATATTTTCAATTATATTGCTTAAGATTCAAATTGTATTTATTGTATCTATTTCGATTTTATTGAGTTTTTACTTAATATTCTATTTGGTAGCATCAACTCACCAAAAACTACTTTATAGACAACTTAGTTTGCAGAATTTAATTACAGGTATAGTCCGGTGCAAAAAGATTTGTACCTCAAATAGCTCTGATTCAAATATTTTTTGTACAAATTAATTTTGGATTTTTTTAATTTAATATACTTATTAGGTTACTAGATTAATAAAAATAAAATTATTTTGATTATTTTATTGATAAAATAAAAAAATTTATTAATAGTAACTTTTTTAACAATATTTACTATATAATTTACTATAGTAATCTATAGTAATTTATATATACGCATATATAAAAATCAAATTACCTCACTTTAAAGCTTAATTTCTTCACAACTAGTAATTCAATTTTGCTCAAATTTTAACTTTATCTTTATTATATGCACATTAATGCACTTGCATAGTACAAGCTCATAGAATTGCATATTAATTGCGAAAATATTTAAAATATCTTTTTTTTATTAAAAAAATTTTCCTTTTATCACCAAAATTTGCATGGGGATTACTATCGATTTTTATTGATTATTGAATAGTAATCGATTTAAATCCCCCATGACGATGACTATCGATTAAGATAATAATCAGTAATAATCGATAGATATCAGATTTAAAAATCACAATTAGTATTGTTTAATAACGAATAATGATTCTAATCGATTTTTTCTAAATTGTACAAATATCAATACTATTATACTCTATACTTATTACTTACATTTAGTAAATTGATATTAATATCAAATATTACTTTTTAAAACGCAGACAAATGCAATATAAATTTTATTAATTAAAAAGAAATACATATTGCTAAGTTACATACAACGAATATGACTAATGAAAACTAAACTAATCAGCATAATTATCAACTCCAAACAAAGCATCCATTTCTTCTTGCGAAAAACCCTGAAAAGAAGCCCTAGATACACTAGAGTCCCTAGATTCTAATTTGGGAGTATTTTGTCATGAATCAGAGGGGTGCCGAACCTCTGATTCATTGTTCATAATCGTTTCAGACGAATTATACGACGGATCACTGTTATTAAAATTGTTCTATATTTATTAAAACGTTATTTGTTTAAAATATTGTACAATAAAAGAAATAAAAAAATGGCAAATATATACAAGTTACTTCTCTATACGAAGTTTTATATTTTTTCATCACATATAATACTCTTGGATTTTGGATTTAAGAATATATCACATACCACTAGTGCAAAAGCACAGTGTTCGCTTGTTAGGGTGGAAACCGCAACTTCTGAAAATGTAGCCCTTGCTATCAAACACATTTTCACTATTTGTTTTAAACAATAAATAACGACACTCGGCTATTATTGGATTTTCTTTCCATTTTACAATTATGGGAGCTTTGGCGCTGCTTTTCAAGAAGGGCAACCGTTCTGAGCCAAAAACTTTTCACATTGCCAACCTAACACTCTGCAATGCTGCATCTCAATAATTCTTCATTTTTGCGAAAAGCTATTATCACAAATTTATTAAGTTAAAATAATTAAAATAGCAATTAATAATATCATAATGAAAAAATCAAATATTAATTGTTATCGTTAGTGATCTATAAAATAACAATATTAATAAAAAAAAATATTATCGATTAATGATGTACCGCACTACACCATTTACTGTGAAAACGGTTTGTATACTGGTTTGAACTCATACTTTGCATAAAGTCAAGAAGTTTTTCCTCGAGGTAATTCTTCAACGCCTTCTTAGGACACTCTGGATCGATAAAGAATTACCAGAAAATGACGCAAAGTATCACCAAAAAATGTCGTAAAGTCAACAAAAATTACCAGGAAACAACAGTGCTAAGTTCACTGAAAGAATGCCTAAAACAAAAAAAAAGTTAATAGTAACATCAAGAGAAAAAAAAACAAAACTTCACAGAAACGACGAAATTCAATGAAGTATCACCAAAAAGAATGACTGGAAGAGCATCTAAAAACAAGAAGCAAAGTTAGTAGTGAGCACAAAAAATAGAAATATCAAGAAAAAAAAATAAGTACAAAAAATACTGAGAAAAAAAAATGAACACAAGAAATGCCAAAAAAAAAGATTCACAGAAAATGACACAAATTTAATGAAAATTACCAGAAAACGACGCCTATTAAAACTACCTAATACAAGAAAGTTAATAGTGTGCACAAGAAAAAAACAAGAAAAACTTATTAAAGAATAATGCAAATTTGAGAGAAATTACCAGAAAATGACAAAAATTCACCAAAGAACGCCTAAAACAAAACAATGAAGAATCACCAGAAAATGTCGCAGGTTTACTAGAAGAGCACCTAAAAAAAACTCCAGAAAAAATTACAAAACAAGAAACACTAAAAAAAATTGAATGCAAGAAAAAAAATAAACTGCCTCACCAGAAAACAATGAAAATTCGAAGAACCACTAGTAAGTCTACTAGAAGAACGTCTAAAACAAAAAGTGTGAATATAAAAGCATCTAAACAAGAGTGAACAAAAAAAAAAGAACCAAAAAAAAAGAAAACCTTACCAAGAGAGCAACCAAAAATCTACTCAAGAAAACCGAAAAAAACTCAAAAGAACGATATCGAAAATTCACCTAAAAATAAAAAAAAATAAATATACGAAATATAAAAAAAAAAGTGTGTGTTTGCATATCTGATATGGGTCGCCAGAGTAGTGGATCGCTAAGGGGTGCACAAAAAATATATTTCCTTAAAAATAAATCTATTTTATATATAAAATATATAAAAAATATGATACTTTCTAGTTAGCTTTTAATGTATTAGTTTTTTTTGTACAATGATACTATCAATAGCTTATATTAAAATTGCTCCAAATATAAATAGTAATTTATTGCAGATCTTAGCCAGATTATCACAAATATGTATTAAAACTTAATGTTAAATTTACAATATATATATCTCTCCATTTAAAGATAGCTCATAAACAACTTTTAATTTTGCTTACTTACCATAGCATATAATAATAACTAGGTAAAAGCACAGTATTGTATATTTAGAGCCAATATTTAATATATATACATGTATACTATATATTATATATATATTAATATCAATATAGCAATAGGTTAATTACATATTTGTTATTGTTTTTTTTTTTTTTTTTTTTTTTTTTTTTTTTTTTTTTTTTTTTTTTTTTTTTTTTNCTAATACTTTATTAGATTTATAAATTATATATATATTTGTTACATGTAGAAATATACTAATCTATTATGAAGTAGAGGTAAGAGCTACTTTACTCTCGACCTAATTCTTTACTAGAATGGTCATAGACCTCTAGATTTTGAGTATGTAGTTTGGGCGAAGATTGTTTGTGGCAATAAGTTTATCTATTGTAGTATTTATGCGATTTGGGGTTGGTAGAAGTGTCTTTAGCATCGTTGGAGGTGGAAGTGGAGGAGGAGAAGGGACTACTTCTGTGTGTCAAGACATACAGGAAGGAATCCATATTTTCTTATAGATGAATTCGGCGATATTGTGGTGGAGTAGAAGTGTTAGTTTATTCTTCAGATATAGGGAAGCAAAAGGGGCTAGTGTTCTTCTTGTGATTATCCCAAATAGAATTTTCTTTGAGATATGTAGTTCGAGATAGGGTTGAATAAAGGTTTCAGGATTTTCTAGTGGTTTTTCTTCTTTCCTTGCGGTTTCAATTAAGATTCTTTTGAGTTCTGTTTTGAAGTTGAAGGGGTTAGAGATGCAGGTTAGTAGATGGGAGTAGTCTTCAGGTCCTGAGTAGCATCTTGGTCATAGGTAGTTTGGGTAGTTTTTAGGGTTACAAAGGTGTAAGAGGAGTGAAGTGGGTAATTCTTTCACGAGTAGTTTCACTTTGAAGTTCTTCAAGTTGGATAGTGCCGGGTTGGTGTATAGCGCTTTTGGTTTATCGTTGTATGATATAGTCGCTAGGGTGGCATCCCAGTCGATGTCATCTAGGTGGTTTTCCCATAGATTTATTCTTTGTTGGTTATGCCATCGTATAAGGTTGGTAGTTTGGTATATAAGTTTGATTGTTGATTTTAATAAGTGAGTAATAGCAATGTCGTTCAAGAGAGGTGTATAGCGGTTGTATAAGAAATTCTGTGGGGTTGTATTAAGTTGGTGTGGAAGGAGAGAGTCGACTATAGTTAATTCCTTGTTGTATATGATGTTGATTTTCCTTTTGCCAATTATTGCTGCGGTCATGCGCAATAGCAGGGGCCATTGTGTTTAATCTAGTCGTAAATGTTGTAGGAAGTGGGTATCAGTAGCTTGTGTTATGGTAGTATATAGGGAGGAGTTATTAGTGATTATTTCTAGTTTTGCATGGTTGTGGGTAGTAGAAACAATAAAGGTTAGTAGGGTTAGGAGGGTAGTAATTTTCAAGGGCCAGATGTTGTTGTAGCAGCTTATTATAGGCCCATCTGTTCTGATTCGACCAGTGGCGATAATTTTTTGTTGATTAGACGATTGAAGTTTTTTTGAGATGAGATATAGTGTTAGAATTTTTTTCTTAAAATTGTTAGATACTAGTGTTTCCTATATTTCTATTAGTGGTTCATCGAATGCCGTAAGGGGTCTTTGTATTCTAGTGAGTTGTGTATCGGTTATTGTTGTTTTCTTTCGATGAATTGTTGCAGTGATCGCTTGATATCTTTTATGTTTGCATGTATTATAAGTTTACAATCGACTTGTAGATTATGAATGTATTCTTTTTCTAATAGTAAGTAGCAAGATCGGTGTCGTGAGCTTCTGTTTGGGAGTAAACATCCCGTGTAGGTGTTTAATATTTGTTTCCTTGATATAGGAAGTGTTTGCCGTATATTGTTTTTTGATTTGGGTTGAATATTTTGGCTATTTTACCGTTGCGGGTTAGAACCAATCCTTTCTTTTTTGATAACCAAGGAGGGGTTAAAAAAGGGTTTAAGTTGTTTATGTTTAAGGTAGGTGTTGCGGAGGAAGTAATTAGGTCTTGCATTAGATGGAACCACTTTGGTGTTCTTCCATAAGGTATTTTCCTGATGTTGTGGTGGAGGGTCGTCCAATCAAGTAAGTTGTTATTTGTCGAATCGAGAAATTGTTCTGTGCAATTTATATTATAACGATTTAGCATTTCTTTTAGGTGGGTGCATTTAGGATATGTAAGTATGAGTGGGTTGAGGGAGGTTCCATGAAGTGTGGTGGGTATAGGCCAGTTGTTGAGTGGTTGAGTGAATTTTAAGTTTAGCTTGTGGATTGCTATTACTGATTGACTGGTGTGAGTTAGGTATTCTTGGTGTGTGAGGGCTGGCAGTTCCTCTAAGATTGATTTATCTGTATTTGCAGCGTTCTGTATTTGTTGGATACAGATTTTTATGTATGAGTTATCAAAGCTATGATGGTTTAGACTGCGCTATAGGTTTGTTATAAGAGTAGTTAATTGCGCTTGTTCTATGTTGGTCACGGCATATATTGTATCGCAATTCAGGAAGGAGTTGGGTACACCTCGGGCTATTCTCGCTTTCGATCTGATGGTTTTTGTTATTGTTTTATTGATGGAGGTAAGTTGTGAAGGGTTTAGATAAGAGGAGAGGATACGGTATTGAAATCTAGGTATGATGATGTGGTTGTAGATGTAGGCGGCTTGTTTTTCAGTTATTTTAGCATAATGCAGTTTTCTTATGTTAGTTTTGATCTCTGATATTATGAGTTTTTGGACATGATTAGGAGTCTTGTTGGTTGTATACCAGGCGCCCAGGTATTTAAGAGGGATGTTTTTAGGGAGAGCAGTAATCGTTGTGCCATCAAAGCAGACGGATTGTGGGGAAAGGGTGGAGTTAGTAATTAAGAAGGATTTGGAAGAATTAACTTTTATGTTGTTCAGTTTGTAAAAGCTGGTTGCAAGATCTAAGATTTCTGTAAGGATTTGTTTATTAGGGGCGAGCCAGAAGGAGTCGTTCATGTATGCCATTACTGATGAGTTGATTAGTTTAGGTGGGTTAGTCTGGATAATACTGGAATAACCAGTAAATTTCTTGTGAATGGTTGAGATAAGGGGATCATAATATATTTTTTTTATAGCAAGGGGGAGAAGGTTTCTCCCTGATCAATTCCATCCATTACTGGGTAAGGTTCTGTGAAGCCGAGGTCAGTAATAACTTGGTTGGTTTGGTTGGATAGTATGTAGACTAGGAGGTCGATTATTGTTTCCAGAATTTTTATTCGGTGAAGTGCTTTGGCTAGTGTGTTGATATAGACTGAGTCGAAAGCTTTTGACATATCCTGTGAAAGTGCCCAAATTTCCTTTTGATTAATGGAAGCATCCTTGAGAATTTGTATCAATTGTGAAACCAGTATTAGCGTAGATTGATGAGAAAAGGCCGCAAAGTTCATCGGAGAGAGTATCTCGCGCCTCATTATGGTTGAAGTTAATCTGGTAGTTAAAATTTTTGTAAAGCATTTCCGGGTGTGATCGATTAATTTGATGGGTCGCGTGGTGCTGAGATTGTATTTGTACTCTGGTTTTTTTAGTATTGGCCAGATATTCACTTTTAGCCATTGTTGCAGTACCTGTTTTAGACGTATGCAGTTGTTAAAGATTTTTAGTAGAGGGGATAGTGTTAGGTCAGATAGTTGTTGTAGAATTTCATTAGAAATAGCTAGCAGTCCAGTTGCTTTATTTTTGGGAGTGTTGTTTATGATTTCTTTTAATTCATCGAGTGTAATGGTGTTCATTAGGGTGTCGTAGATTGAGGGGTTGATCTCAGTTATAGGTGAGTAGGCTTCTTCTCAGTCCTTCTCCTATTGCGAGTTTTGTGAATTTGATTCTGTCCAAGTTTTGAAGTGTGATCTGACATGTGCTTTTATTTCAGCTTTGTCGATTAGGATTCAATCAGGGAGGATTATTTTGTCTGTGCGCACTGGTTCTGGTCTTCGTTTCAGGATGCTATCAAGCATTCTGGTCGTATTTTCTTTGAAGTCATTATAACGTCTGTTGATATAGTAGTCGATTTTTTTGCTTTGCTCTTGCGATTTTTCCAGATTACGAGCGGTCCAAATTGTATGACGGATTTGTTTTAATTTGGGAATAGTTGTCGATAGGGAATCTAGGTCTAATTGAGTAATAGGGGTAATTTCCAACTCGGCGAGGGTAGATGCAGTATGTAGGAGTTTATTACAAGTTTTTAGGTAGCAGTTGGAGGATTCGGTGGTTAGTAAGCATAAACATTTGTTCATAGACTTCAGTGCTAGATGTAGGTTGGTTGCTTTTAGTGATAGGGCAAAGAACTTCTTCTGCCTAGTATAAGTATATGGGACGTGTTTGTTGAGCATCCTTTTAATTGTTGATGACCAAATATTCCAGGTCTTGTTTAATTGTTAGGTATCCCAAGTTAGGTTTTCTATGGGTAAGGCTTGTGAAAGTAATAAGTCAGTTTCAACAGAAAAGTTTTCCCAGTCTTCCTTTGTCATTTTATTATATTGGTACATTTTTCATTTCTTCTTTTTGTTTCGCTGGTAGGGTTCGAGGCACGGAGGCACGGGCATGCCTTTTGGGCATGCCTTAGGGGCATGCCTATAGGCATACCTTTTAGCTATTGGGCATGCCCTAGTCATGTGACATAAATGTCATATCTGATTGGCTAGTATGGTTGGAAGAAATCGGAAGTGTAGACAGTCAAGCAATATAGAAAACGGAAAGCAATTGTTTGATATTTTTCTATACAAAAAGAGCATGCCTATAGGCACGAGGGGCATGCCTCAACCCACGGCATGCCCTCAGAGGCATGTCTAATTTTTTACCTGTGCCTCAAATCCTATTCGCTGGGTTTTTTGTTTGCAAATTTCTATATACCAGGTTGCGGAAATAATTTTGTGATCACTATCAAATATATAGTCAGTGGCAGTAATGGTTGGTTCATCTATGTTCTGAATTAGATCCGAGTTGAACCAAATGTCATCAATCTGGCTGGAGATATTCGGTCCTACCCAAGTGGGTTCCGTAATGTTGTAGAAGGATAGTAGGCTGACTGCGTGTATTGCATTAAGATTATTAAAGAATGAGAATTTCTTGTCCCTGAACTGGTTAGCATTTAGGTCGCCAAAGGGGATCGTGTTCCAGTTCTTGTTTTTCGCTTCCAGGAACCAAGCAAATACTTTCTCTTGAGTTCGTTTGTTGAGTTGAGGGTGGCTGGTGCTAGATAGCAAGTAAGTCGAGATTATACGAGTTTTGTTATTTGAGAAGAAAAAGTTGACATAAATTGCAGTGCCTGGTAGGGTTTTGATATCGTGGATGTAAGGTTGGAGTTGATTCTGGACCATAAGCACTGTACCCAGGAGTTGTTTACATAGTTGGAAGTGAAAAAGAGATATATTGGGTTAGTCAAGTTCTTGGCTCTTAAGTCGGTTAATTTTGTTTCGGTCAACGAGATTATATAAAGGTTGGCCTCCATGCAGTAATCTATCCAGCTTTGTGCTTTTTCTAGCCTAGAAAGGCCTCGTATATTGTGGGTGGCAATGTTGAGTACAGTGTCAATAGATTGTGAGAGAAGTTTTACGGCCTGTGGATTTGTTATGGTTAGTGTGCAGTTTACGTTTTCGTCACTTATAGGAGGAAGGTATGTATTTGAGGAAGATGGTTGCAGTATTTGTTGTAAATTGGAGGTAAGGTGTGTGGGAGAAGGAGATTCTCTGTAAGTGGTAGTTGTGCTCATTTGGATAGTGAGTAGTTGTCAAACATGTTCCATCTTGGTGGTGGGAGATCTGGTACGTGAATGAATAACGTAGGGAAGCTGCGGAAGTGGAAATGTTTGCGCAAGGTTTCAATCGTGGTTGGAATAACATTATATTTCCTGATGGGGAGTTGTAAGTGTTTGCATTCCTTAATCTGGGCAATGGCCACAATTGCCTTTTCTAAATCGGTTGGTAGGTTGGGTCTTCCATCTATGTTGTCTATAATTTCAATCCAACTTTCCGGTATATGATGGAAGTAGTAGTGTGAGCATAGTTGTCTAGAGGTTTCGACCAGTGACTTTGAGGACCTAATTGGAATAGTTAAATTCACTTTGTCTTTGTCAACCAGGTTGTGGTCTTTAGATAGGTTGGGTAAATTTGTTGGGTTCGCAGTCATGTAGTGTAATGGGATAGGCCAGTTGAATTTGTAATTTCCTTCGATCTATTTGATGAATTCTTTGGCTAATCCATCATCAGTGATCGGGAAGGTGTATTTTAGCTGTGTTTTGACTTGGTATGGGTCCACAGTCAAGTTTGGTTTTTGTACGAAGAAGTCGTTGAAGATGCGTTTGAAGGAGTAGTATTTCCTCAATTTTTTGACCAAGTTACGTAGTTCAATGTTGTCTTTGGGATCACATGGGAAAAGATGTCTGACCGCGGAGTTCAGTGCCTGTATAGTTGTAGGTAGTTTTTCTTTTTCTGCAGGAAGTTGGAAAAATTCTGCATGGATCCGTTCGAAACTGTAGTATACTTTTAATTTTTGGCGATATTCTCCTAGGCATTTGAGCGTTTCCCAGTGGTGATGGGAAACAGGTTACGGACAGAGGAGTGTAGTTCTTCAATATCGTAAGGTAACGGTATGATATAATATTCGAAGTAGGTCTCTGGGAGTTGTTCGAACTTGTATACCTTGCGTAGGGATGTTAGGATGGCTTTGGTGTTTCTTCTATCTGCTAATGGAAGTGAGTATGGTAGTGCAGCGAGTATTTCCTCATCTATATCTTGGGGGTGAGTTGGGAGTGGTAACAGCAGGTCCTCATACGATGAGTAGAGGCAGGTACAGGTTGTTCGAACGTAAGTTTAGGTGAGATTTTTGCCAAGTTTAAACAGTAGTAGATGTGTCTAGCACAGCCATAGGGTCTGAGTAATAAGAAGTCGAGGTTGTATAGGTAGTCGACTGCTAATTTAATTCTCGATTTCTCGTAAATCTGTTGGTGGTTTACTTTGTTGACAAATCGTACATCATTGTGGCGTCAAAATTTCTCTAGTGCCATTTCGAATAGTGAATCAAATTCTTTTTGGTGTGCTGGTACTGCATTTTTGTCTCTAGTAAATGATCTAAAGAAAGCGGTGTCCATGTATTGGATTTTTTGGTTAATAGTAGTCGGGATGTTGAATCGAGTGGGTATTGAGCGTAGTTTGTGTGACAGAAATTGTTCTAATTTTTCAGGTGAGTCAAAGGCCTCAATGATCGTTTCATAGTTCCATGAGTTGCTATCAAATGTGAGGTCACAACGTCTAGCTGTAATCTTTAAGGTTTCTGTAATCCAATCTGTGGTAGTTCTTTTGATCCTTTTGGTCGGGGCATGTGCTCGGCTGTAGAGTTTCTGGGGAACGTCGGGTTCAATGGTGGCATTAGATTCAGTCTCCATGGCATTTGGGTCGATCAGATTGGTTAACGAGTCGGGGAGAATCTGTTGATTTTGTTGTTCAGGTGGGTCGGCCCATGGGTTGGGGTTGATGGGTGGTTCAGCATGATCGGGTGTGGGAATATTCCCAGGCAACTGGTCCAGAGTGTTTACATTGGGTAGCGTGGGAATCAAATCGGTCTGCATGATCATCAAATTTCCCACACTTGTTGTTGTGTTTTGGTGTGGTGATATCATCGATGGATTTGTCGGGAGTAAACTAGAACCGCCACTTTTGAGTAAAAATTCGGGAGTGGGAGGGGTGGTATTGGGAGAGGGCTGGTATTGGATCTTGGCCCGTTTAGCAGAAGGACCTGTAGGTGTGTCTAATGCCTCTTTGACGTTAGCATGGATCTCGTCAAATGAAGTTAAAGAAGTTTGTTGAATGACTTCCATAGGATTTTCTGTCGGTTGTTGGCCTGAAGCCATCGTAAAGAAGTGCGAGAACACAAGGGGTGTGGTGAAAAGGCTATCTCCTTTTCTTTTAGTTATTTTGAATGGCAACTAAACAGGAACTGCGGTTTAGGTATTAAATTAGGCCCTAAGGCCTATAATTAAGCAAGCGTTGTTTGTTTTCCTATGTATTTTGTGTTGTTTCCCTAAGCTCTGAATTTGGTTTAGTGATCTATGGGAAAGAGTTTTTTATCTGTTATTGTTTTGGTCGATCAGTTAAATATAGTTGGATATATATCACATAATGTAGCTAGACAAACAAACATTTGCAGATTAACTCTTTTCATAAAAATAAAGTTTTCTGTTTTGCTCTGAACTAATAAAAATTAATTATTAATAAAGCATCTAATCATCTTCAATAAAATTTTAAAGCAAGTTAGTCTTAGTATTAAACAAGTAATAATAATAAGCAAAAAATAGTACCAATAGGCAACTTTTTTACTAACTTAGTATATATACAACTTAATATAAAATATTTAATATAAAATAAAATACTTTTAAAAGTATATTCACTTTATAATAAGTAAAATGAAGTTTTTTTTTAAGAAATACATGCTGTATGAAAATTTTGCTTTGTCGCATATTTAAACTATTAGCTATGAAAATTTGTATTAATACATTATATGTATAATATAACATTGAGATACCCAGTGATTATTTTTCACTGTGCACACTGTGCGCAGTGCACAAAAACAAAAATTTGCATACATCTTTTTTCAATAGATGTGCGGATACTGCACAGAAATAAATGTCATTTTATAAATAGTGCACACAGTTGCAAGCATTTTCTCAGTATTTGCCACACAAAAAAGTTTATGAATTGTGCGGTATCCGCACAGTAAATTTTAATTGAAAAATTAATACTGAAGATACCTTACTCTTAAGAAGTAGAAGAGCAGAGACTTTAAATATGCAATTCTTATAGTTGGGTTTTGACTATATTTAATTTGATCAAATTCAAATATGGCCAAATTTGATTTGGTTTACAAATATTTAA
Organism: Gigaspora rosea; assembly: GCA_003550325.1. NCBI lineage: Eukaryota > Fungi > Glomeromycota > Glomeromycetes > Diversisporales > Gigasporaceae > Gigaspora > Gigaspora rosea. The sequence continues at coordinate 151,855 of QKWP01000962.1, forward strand.
TTTGATTTGAAAATTACTATTAAAATTAAAATTCAAATCAAATTCAAATTCAAATATTTGAATCAAATTAAATTCAAATTCAAATATTTGAATCAAATCAAATTCAAATCAGGGTCAATTTGATTTAATCAAATTCAAATTGATCCAATATTTGATTTGATTTGAATTTGAGGAACTCTAATATTTGGTACAGTAGCTAGTATAGAACCTTAGAGCAGTATTGTACGTTTTGGCTGTCCAAGGTCTTTTTTGGCCTTGTTCATGTCCAAATGTCCAAGCATCCAAAATTGTGATTGTCCAAAGCTTATACAGGCTTTAATAATTATTAAATTTGTCTAAAAAATATATAATTATATATTTTTTTAGGTACTGAACACATTCTAGTTAAAATTAAAATAGATTGTTTTAATAAAATTTTAAGTAATTTTACTTTATTTAATTGTTCAAGATTGTCCAAAATTGTTCAAACTACTGTCCAAAGCTGTCCTATGACAACACTGCCTTAGAAGCAGACTATTTAAATTATATACCAAAAGTATATACCAAAAGTATATATATGGGGTGCTATCTATTAAAACAGTTCATTTTTACATTTATTATATTTTGAGATAATTGGGTTTAATCATTTGTTTTGCTTTTTGAACTGATCTGGAATCAACCAAATTTCTCGAATTTGATTGGTTGAAGGTAGTAGGTGACTATCAAGTCAGTTCGTGATGTGTTGGCTCTATACAGCCTTATATAATTTTTTTTTACATTATCTTGATTTTTTATTATAGAAATTGACTTTCATTTATAATTAAAAAATGTTGATTATGTCAAAATTTATATGAATTTAATAAAAACATATTTTTCAGAAAATTGTAAAAATGGGCTGTTTTAATAGATAACATCCCATATAGCTGGTTGTACTTTTATCTATATGTAATTTCTGATGAGTAAACTAAATCAATTCTAGATTCAAACCAGGTACTTTAAAACCAAAAAAAAACTCTATATAAACTAAAATAACTAAAAGTATTTAGATATAATTTCAACATTATACTATATTATACTTTTTAATTTGATCAAATTTTATTTCAATATACCTTGATATTGTAAAATTGAAGTTAAGAAAATAAATATAAAGTATTTATTATTATCACTAGTTTTTTTATATTTTACTAATTTTAAAATCTATAATAGAATATCCAAGTGTTAATATTATTTAAAAATTTTTTTTTGTAAATTATACACATTTGTATTTAAATAAACAGTATAAATATTTAAAAAATCCAGATTTGATTATTAGAACATTAATTAACTCAAATCATTTATAACAATTAAAAATTTTATAATAATAATAAAATTATAAATTTTAATAAAAACAATTTTCTAACATTATTTTTACTCAAATCATGTTGTTTTATTTTCAAAAAAATATATTTTTTTTTATTTTTTTATAATCTTTATTATTAACATTGTTTTTAAATTTTTAAAATTATTACAGATCTGAATAATGATAAACTCTTCAAAATTCCTAATAATATGCGTATAAGAAAATATTGATTTTAAAAATTTAAATATAGCATAGCGTTGAATTTAAATTTTAATTGGTTATATCTATCTAAATACTAACTCTGGCTCAAATATATATCAAAGTTTCTATAAATGGAATTTTTCTTATTGTTCTCTAAATGCGTTTAGGAAGATTGAATTATTTTTACTATTTTTAAAATAGTTAGACCCAACTCAGCCCACAAAACGGGGCCTTCTAAAACACCCATAGGTTTAATCACCCTCTTTTTTAAACTAGTATTACTCGTGCGCAACAATCTTATTGTTCATTATACACATATAAACAATTATTATATTTATTAAACAGATGAAATATTATTTTAATTATATAATTCTTTAAAATTTAGTTTCATTATAACTTTAGGAAGAATGACATTAATTACATAATTTTTTAAGAATTTGGTTGTCATATTTTGATTGATCTTTCTTATTTTAAGATAGTAAAGAGAACATCTTGAATTATAAAGTTTAAAAACAAAATACTAATAGAAGTCTAGATGTATACGAAGTCGATTCGTTTAAATATCTTATTATATGTCTTAATTATAAATTGGCAATAATGGAATATAAATTACAATAATGCCTATTTTTTTAATCAATAAAATGTTTACAATTAAAGTTTCATAATAAATCACATGATCATAGTGATCAATCATCTATCCTCCTTATCCCCTTGATATCCTGAATCTTCCTCATTTTCCTTGTCTTTCGACCTTGACATTGATGTCATTATTCGCCTGGTAACAGTAGAAAACGGTTGATCCTTCGGTAATCCTGTCATTGCTTCAACTCTAAATCCTTCGGCAGATCCAAGCGAATTTGCCCTGCTAGCAAGTCGTGTGCTCGATCCACTTCCCCAACTACTTGTTCTACTACGCCCTGATGCGCTACCGTTGTTTTTTTCAAAAAAGAAAAATACATCATCCACTTCAGACATATCTCCTGCCAGCCGTTCCCAATTGAATACTTTATCGTCAATCCAATCAATTGGGGATTGGAATAAACTTTTGGTCGGAGCCATTGATGAACGTTCAGCTGCCTCAATTATTCGGTCAACATCGAAATCTGGGTAAATTTTCGGAGCTAATTCATTAATTAAATCAGTAAGATTGTCGGATAATTGTTCTCGGACTGAACACAAATTTTCAATAGATGGTCTTGTCCACGGAAGTAATGACAAAAACAATGGACGGATTGATCTATTAAAATGGTATATTGTAAATTCAAATTTGTTTAAATACTGTAAAATAGGTCAATAATTAAAGGAATAACACTTACTTATAAACATCAAGCCCACTCTCTACAAATCGGATAGTTACATAACTGCCTGTTACCAATGTACAAAACGTTGCTATGGGTGCAAATACTTTCCACTTTAATATCCATCTTTTTCTAAATGATACAAGAACAACGATAAATGTATAAAAGCTATAAAGAAGAGGTGTGACAACAAGTGCAACAAGAAGTTTCCAAGTAGCAAGAACATCACGACCCGCTATTTTAACAGATGAACTACGAACTGCTTCTGTTACCATAAATAAGAAGGTGAGATGCCTATCATGATCTTATGAAATAAACAATAAATAATAAATAAATAAATAAATAAATAAATCAAACCTTCAGCCTTTTTTTTACTAACTCTACGAGCAATTAGTACAAGAGGAAGATTTAAAATGAATCTATAAATAATAAATAGATAAATAAAAAGATGTTTATAATATGAAAATGAAACATAAAATATTTAAATAAAAATTTCTTACCCCGGTAAACCCAAAATACTCCAGGAAGTCAACACCATTATTCTATACAGCAGCAATCCAGCAGCTCTAGGACCTCCAATGTTTGATGTATTTACCTGGTGATCTTTTAACCCATAATATTTTAATAATTTGTTATAAGCCATTATTTTTTTACGTATATCTTGTACTCTAGGCTCATCTTTAAAATGTTCATATCCAGCGATGAACCTCCGATTCAATTCTACAATTTGAGAAATTTGTAGCTTCCGGTGAGCTGGCTTATACAGGCGACGTCCAGCTTGAATAAACTAAAGTCCAATTAAACACAAAAATATTTATGTATTCTTTTTTTTTGTTTGTTTATATTATTATTTTTTTTTATGTAAAAAATGCCGATATACGTTACGACACACACCATCAATGTATCATAATCTGGTGTATTCACAGTAACAGCTCTCAATCCGTTATAAATAGTCTCCAGTAATTTTGAGCAGGCCTCCCGTTTTGACGAACCACCTTGTTTATAGTTCTCCACTAATTCAGGGCTGATGGAAATGGGAGCACCAAACTCAATAACGGCACGAGATCGGAAGGAATGAGCATGGAAATAATTCAACCCTTTATTCAATACGATAAATTACACATACGTTATTCGATCTAAAAAGAAATACTTAATATTTAAATAAACTTTAAATTACCACAAGGCACTATTTTAAGATTTAAATTTGGATTTGCAGCAACAGCACCAAGAGCCATTATAGTGACACCAGCTGTAAAATGATCAATGTAAGATTAATTTATGTTAAATTATTTTATTATGTATAAAAATTTACCTTTAAGTGGTAATATTTCAGTTCGATCATGGCTTCCACCTTCAGGAAAAATGCCAATACAGTGTCCTGCATTCAATCTTTCGAAGACAATATTGTACACAGGCGATTGGTCAATCTGAGGTATGCATTTAAAAGGTGTACCTTCTGGGTTAGTGAGCATTTCTATAGACTTCAGGTCTTTGAATTCTCTTTTAACTATCAATTCCGTATCTGATATTATTTGAGTTATTTCTGAAGATCCTCGATCTCCAGGAAGACCAATCTGCCAGCCAACTTTGAACTGTTTAGTAAACTCAGTTCCAATACCAATTATACGTGTTGGATCTGTTTTACGATTAAGCAGCTGAATTCGTCCTATACCAGGCAAAGCCAAATCTTGGGGTCGAACAACGGGAACTGATTCGGATTATGATAAATTTAATAAATGTCTTGCAAATTTCCGTCAGAAATAATGAATGACATGTTATATGTGCTAATTAATGACTCACTTGCATCGAGATAACGTGCAATAGTACCAATGCACTTGCGCTGCATAGACTTTTCAGCAATTAAGAATGAAACATGTCGCTGACAATGTCTCATTAGAATTAAGGGATCGACAAACTGCAATAAAATTATATCAATAACAGGAAATTCAATCTACTAAAAAACATTGATTTTGTCAAAAAGAGCAGGTCTTTGTTTCATTTACACAAATTCTACAAATTCTTAGAATTTTAGTACTCCTGCACACCTCGACTAACACCTATTTCTATAACAATAACGGCTGTAGTTGCGACACTGATACTGCTCTTTGGTTTACTTTTTTTGCCAATAAACTTTAATTTTACCTGATTCGCGTGGGGAGCTGCAACAAATATTACGGGACCATCTTTTGGAACCTTATGAGAACCCCGAGGCTTTATTTCGCGGAAAAATACATCTAAAACAATACTGAAAGCACCAGCGGCGATATCATAAGTCTGAAGTGTCATTTTAAATAATATTTACTGAAAATAATGATATGACATTAAAGAGTGTAGAAAATAACAAACGAAAAAACGATGAGATGATTTGAAATTCTAGCGCTTATATTCTTTCGTCGAATAATATTTACATTGTTATCACATGACAGCCTGTTCCGTATAGGGCTAGGATAGTCAGCCAAGTTAGGAGAGGGTTCGCACGATACCGATCATTTTGTAAATTACCAGATTTGTCTAAAACTTACATAATACAATAATAATTTTAGAAAGATTTCATTATTCTCTCCATATGAAACTAGTCAGTTTTTTTATTTGCAGTACCCCATGATTTGTTATGCGGATCATTTTAAGGTTGTGTAGAATCGAGATTACATAATAAAACAAAGTTTGAGTACCCTAGCCCAATGTTGTACATGTTGTACAGTTTGAATGTGACCTTTTGGCTGTGGACGGTTGGGGTTCGTGCAATTACTATTAACAAACATGACGAACAAGTCATAATAGAAATTTTGTCGATTATTCCTGATGAAAAAATGAGAAAAAAGTATTCGTTGTGCGAATTTTTAATAATATCATACAATACATATAGAAATTTCCAGTATAAATTTTTTGTCACGTGATAGATTGTGGCGCATGGATGTTATTTTAACAAACTAAAAAATTATTGATATCATATTCAGCCACTTCAACTAATTTCTACGTAGTAATATTAATTTTGCGTCAGATGGCGTCCGGCCTAAGTTAGGGTAGGGTTAGAGTGGGGTAGGGCTATAGTTTTGGCTGATTTTAGATGATCTACATAGTGCTGGTAGATGTAACGCAAAGTATGCATATAAAGCATATATATAGTATCAACAATATGCAATATTAATAAAAATTTGTTGGGGTAAAAAATTTTTTAATATGTATTTATATACTTTCAAGTCATTAAACCTTGGTGTAAATATCGAAGACATTTAAAGGAAAATAATCGAGAAAAATGTTACAATAGGGACTATACAACCGGAGAAAAACCGGAGACATATCAGGTTTTAATATGTCTCTAGTTTTCTACATATAGAATTACCAATAGGTCTATAGAATCAACTGACTTTTTTCAGTTTAATCCTGATAAATTTAATAAGAATTATTAATATACATATATACATATCAGGTAGATTAATAATTACAGGTGATATCTTATGGGAGAAACTCTGGTAGTTTCAGGTCATAGATAAATTATCTAAGCCTCATTCTTGTAACAGAATTAGCAGAAAAACTACAAAGCTCTTGGAGGTTTTGGAAAATTAGATGCTAATAAAGATTGGAGACCATCTTCCCTGAAAATTAGAAGAAATCAATACGGAAAATTTATAAAATATCCCAAATCTGAAAATTTTGACTATTAATGCTAACACGCGACACTGAATACCGATTTTTGACTATGCTAATCAATACTATCTAATTTTATAAATGATTCGGCGGATTAATGGAATTTTTATTTAATCGTTAATTAAATCTCCTTACAAGTTACATAACACCAAATATAAGTATTGTATCATTAAAAATGAGTAATACCAATACCAGAATGTCCAACCAGCCTACCGAATAATCGATTATGGAACCCCGATTGTAAATGCAATTTTTATTGCGGTTTGCGAATGTATATAATAAGTGTTGCTGACCTTGATGTCAAAATTGTAATTACATAAAAATCAGACAACCAAGCAATTTTTTAATGACCTGCAATTGAGAAAACCATCCTTTTTGAATTTTGGGTCAAAATCTAGACAAGTTAGCCAGCATTAGGATAGCGCTAGCTATAATTCTGGTCAAATTTTGTCTGTATTTTGTTCGTCGAGATTTTGACCCAAATTCGTTTTTTTTAATGACCTGCAATTTTGAAATCTTTTTCGAAGTTTTCATTTTAATGGCCTGCAATTGTAAAAACTGTCCTTTCGAGGGCATATACGTTGATAAGCTTTTTGATTTTCGAACAAGTGCTACGTAGAGGTCTTTTTAAACTTGCAAACGGCAGTAAGTATCACGAATCAAACAAACTAGATTTGATAAAATTTTTCTTATTTTTATTCTACAGACGCAAAAATACGTTCTTGATACTGCTCCTAATGGGATAAAACTAAAAATAAAAACCGATTGACCTGTTAGAGTTCTAAAAAAGTCGAATCTAAACTATGGCGTAAAAATTTGGTAACCCATTATTACTGCCCAATCCGATTATAAATCAAAATAATTTGCATAGAAATTGCGAAATAACGCCCATGGGCGTTATTAAGACACGTGATTCAGAGAGAGCTAATAATTAATTCACAATTTTATTGCTGAATTATTAGCTCTCTTAAAAATTGCGTGTCTCGAATAACGCCCATGGACGTTATTTCGCGTAAACAATACTGTTATTTAGGTAAGCCGAAATCAACACCATGGATTAGTCATGACTTATTACGTACGTACGTACATGCGTAAATCGATTTTTTTTTCATTCAACCATGATAACGAGATTTAGTGTGGTAATTATCACATGATTGCAAAAGTTTCATGTGCAAATTCGTTATGCGGAAAAAATGTTCTGAAATGTACAAACTTCTGAAACCCGAACAATCTAATGGTAATTAATATATTGCAACTTGATTTTAAAGGATAACAGGAACGATAAAAAGATCCTGTTGCTAATCATGAATGAACTTATACTTGGTGGCTTAAAGGTAGGATTAAGCCCGCCAAAATACCGTGCTTTTATAAAAAAAACCAGTTAAATTGAGTCTATGGAGTGGTCCGGACCGGCCTTTGAACCGGTCATGTGGTTCTTGGTCTAAGAATTAAGACCGGTCCAAAGTCGGTCCATATATAAATAAACACAAACATCACGATTATATAATCAAGAGAACAATATCGAATAATTATGAGAAGTATCTGTGTGTTTATTTTTCATTATGATGAGTCAGAGCAATCTTAATGCTAGCTAAATTAAACAGTTAACAATTAAACAATTTTAATATAAAGTCCCAGTATAGAGAATTAGTTTATATATTTACTATATCTGTATCTGTCCCATGGATACTATCATAGAAAAAAATAATTTGCTTGCTTTCCATAATAATCATGTGGCAGGGACACATAAATTTTGGAAAGATTTTTAAGGGCACATGTGATCTGACCAATAACAATAGGTCTTTATGCATGTGATTTGACCAATAAGATTGTGTTTGTAATAATATATTTTTTAAAATCTACTCAAACTTTAATCCTAATGCTAGTGGTAATGCTAGGGTCTTAGGACAAAATCATTATGCATATAGGGAAATTAATCACCAATTTTCACCAATAGCAGATAGTGATAATTTAATTTACATCATAGTAAAATCTTTTTATATCGACTTTTTTTTCAAAACTCGAAATTTTTTATTAATATATCAGACAGTATTGTCCTACCAATATTTTTATTATCTTCAATAGTACAGCAGTAACTGCAAATAATGAGTTTTAATCTTTTTTTAAATTTTCAAATTTTGATTATTAAAAAAATTTTTTATCTAAATATTTTGCAATTTGATATCCAAATTTTTACACGTCCCTGTCATGTGGTTCCAGGGACGATGATTTTCTGCGGTGGTTAAGACTAAATTCTGCGTGCGGTTAAGGTAAATTCTGTGATTTAATGTGATAAAATTTTTTGCGAATTCTGTGTAATATTGCGAAATTCTGTGCGATTCTGTGGTAACAAAATGCCAATTCTGTGCGATTCTGTGGCAAAAAAGTGTTAATTCTGTGGTTTAATACACTTATTCATAAAAATTTATTTATAATAATATTTAAAAAAAAAAACAGGTACGTATATTTGATAAAAAGACCGAGAAAATAAAGTCAAAAGTTTTTATACTATATAACTAATTGCGCTATCATATTCATTTTGATAACAAGAAAAAAAAAACCAACCATAAAAAAAGTTTGATTTCTTATAGTTAAATTTATGTTTGAAAAAAGCTTTTATAATGATTAGAGACGCAGGTGAATTGCTTTATGGCAAAAGTTATGACAAGTTACGGAAGTTCACCTGCACCGCCTAGTCATGATTTTCTTGAAAGTATATGCTTGTTTAAACTCGATACATATGTCATATGTTGGCGTAATGAATCTCCTACTATGAAATTTTCAATCCGATTGGTTAATAATCAGATGACCTCAATTTTTTCGAATTCTGTGATATTCTGCGGTGATTGAGAGTGATTTCTGTGATTGGCTGTACTTAAGAGAAATTCTGCTGTTTTCTGTGAATCACAGAAAATCATCGTCCCTGTGTGGTTCTCACATTAGCAAGATGTAGATCTCACGCGTATGCAGTATAAATTTATTGTTGTGTTCATTTTTTCAATTTCGATTTTGATATCGAAATGAATATTAACGCTAACGTTAAATCAAAGAAACATAATTTAAGAAGTCGAATTGTGCTTTCAGAAATTTCAACCAATGCCTCCAATAATAGAAATGTTATTTGTAATTTTTTTTCTACTTATAACCCAACGGTTGCTGAATCATTAGAAAATTTTTTTCAAGCATATAACCCTCGCTTAGTAACACAACTTGACTTTTATATTTGGCGTGTATGTAATGATATGGAAGTCAAATTTTTTGGCAAAGATTACACTTTATTTGCCAATGGATTAAATAGGGTAGGTACGTCAACGAGAAAATTGGACAAATGAGGATATAAGAGCTAGTAAAGAGGTAGTTATTTAATAATTATATATGTAAAGTTTGACTATGATTTGTATCTAAAATCTTTAGATATAACCTTACTGTAAACATGAAATAATTTATCGCTCGGTTGCAAATCATTGCGCAAATATGATATCAGATATATAATAGGATGTGGATACTTGATGGGAGATCTAATTCGTTTGTTACCATGACGGACATAATATTTTTTTTGTGGTCACTCATGATCTGTTACAAGGTTTTTACTTGCAACACGAATTATATCTATCGCTTTTGTATAAGGGACGTGTCAGATATTAGCTGAGATCCTTCCCCCCTCCTGAGAAATTTACAGCTGATATCTGACACTTCCCTAATCATATTATATATTTTTTTGGCTATGATTTTGCCTGACGGAAAATTATTTACATATCATGACGGACACATATGCGCCTTTGATATCAGGTTATACTAATATTATATTTTAATATATGGCATAGCTAAGGCATGCTTGTGGTCGCTCATGACCTTTGCTAAGGTGTTATGAGTTATTATGCTAGGAAGTTGTCTAAATCGTCTTGTCTGAACAGTATTAATAATATTTTATACTATTCATAGTTTATTTAAGGCAATTTGTAGGCGTGATGTTGAACCCTTTTTTAATTTGCTAGAAAAGAATCCACGCGGATTTGTTAAATGGTGTGAACAAGAACTTGCAACAACATTAGAAAAGAACCTTCATCCAAACATAAACATTGAGATTGTTGATGGAGATTTTCATCATAGAGAAGCATTCCAAAAATATGTTTTCCTACAAGTATACTATTAAATATTTTCAATGCATGAAATGTTTAAATCCAATTTTTCTAATGAAATTTTAATTATATCCCTATAAGAAAAATGGACCGTAAAGGGTACGGGTTGGGGAGTAAAGGCACGGGTTTTCGTGGCACGGATTAAACCCGTATTTGGTACGTAGGAGGCTTGGATTGGCACGGATTTTTGGCCCGTGGTGGACCGTATGCCCGTACAAAATGGACCGTTAATGACTCGGGTTTTGCAACACTTTACTAGTCCAAATGGCACGGGATTTGGCCAGGTAATTAACGTGAATTAACGTGTGATAAAAAAAAAAAATATACATACAAGTAGATTACATAAATTTATATCAACAATCAATACAATATAAACAAACTAACAACTGCTCATGTATCAAAATTTTGCAAGGAATTTTTTTTGTTAAGACACCCAGAGCAGTTTCATTAGTGAAATTATGAGATATCGCAATTTTTTTAAAAAAAATCGTATATTGATCTTTCGCTCTTCGTGAAACGAGCCAACACGTACCACCTTCGACACGTATCATTCCGTGAAATGAAGGTGCCATTACGTATGACGTGTCATAACGTGCCACCTCCCCCGTACCACTTTTTACCGTGATATTCCGTCAACAGCTCTATACGTACCACTCCGACCGTGCCATTCCGTGGATTCCAGACACAACCCGTACCACACCCCGGACCACTTTTTTTATAGGGTATATTAGAATAAATCTTCTGAATGGATTATAACTAATGACGAAGGAATTGATGTGGACATTGGCAATTCATTTGCTAAGACTATAACATGGAATAAAATTAAAGCATTAAATTACGATCATCCAACTTTATCATACGTAGTTGATTTAACTGAACTCCAAGAAGAGCTTCTTGAATATATCGGACCTGAAATTTATGAAAAAATAGCATGCATTCCTAATAGATATACTTTAGATCTTCCTGTAAATTTCAGAAATTTATTTGAAAAATTTTATTGTGATCAAAAAAGATGGCAATATGATGATTTTGGAAAAATAAATGATGATAGAAAACTGATCTTCTATATTTTCATGCGAGATGTTTGCAAGCATATGTATATACTTTATTATATTCCAAGAATTGAATTTAAAATTCCTTTAATTTAAATAACTTTTTATTAATTTTTATATAGATTCTCTTTGTGGGATGAAGATATTAAAGAAACACATTGTTTAGAAGGCACATGGAGTCGATTGGCTTTAGATTCTTTACTAAACAGCATTATGCATAAATTGGGTAAAACCAGTTTTCGTAAATGGTAAATATTATTTACTGCATCATCGCAAAATAATGCCCGGGGCGTTATTTCGTAAGTTACATTATTTTATTTATATACATAATTTAATATATTATTATTGAATTTTTAGGAGTGAATCATCTTAAGCAAGAAAACCAGATTTCTGGTTTCTTGTGGAAGTTGCGGGGACCATCCAGGAAATTTTATTTGAAGAAACTTCTGGTCCTTTTGTAATTGATACTGATAAATTTCATACTGATCGATATAAACTTTTCCGATTTGGGCATGACTCTAAAAATAATGATGAAAACAAAGCTGACAGTTCCAAAAAAAAAGACTCGTTCAAAATTTTAAATTTACGAACATGTCTTCAACCGAACAATATTACACTGGCTATTCTGGTAAGTTTATACGTCTTTGACTCGGATCTGAATATTTTTCACTGACTTTTTAGCTTTTTCTCAATCTATAGCTCTTCTCGAATATCTTAATGAACACGAGCATGTAGACATTTCAGAAAATGCTAAATATTTATCGGTAGACGATTATAATAAATTACAAAGACGATTGTGTAACATAAATTTATTTCTTATTCAAGCATACAGTAAGTTTAAAATTTAATAAAATGATAACTAATATGGCTTTGTAGAAATTCATTAAATCTTAATTTATTCCATGTCGAAAGGTACAAAACTTAGAGTTTTCATTATGGATCAGCCAGGGCCATCCATTATGCAGAGTTCGTGAAGTCTATGACCTCAAAATTCCTTACCAACCAGTGAATGAGGAATCTGTACTTCAATTCATTCACAGTTTATGGATGACGAGACTGGGGCTAGAAGAATTAGTGAAAGAGATAGATGAAATTGGAAGAGAAATTCAAGTAAAATGCCAAGGTCCTTTGAAAAATTTTCATGCACCGATGTCTAATTTAGAATACCCAACTTTTCCATCTCCTTAGCAATAGATTAATTGTATATATATTTTTGTGTCTTTGTGTCAACTATATTCATAAAAATGATTTTGTGATTAAACTTTGATGTTTAGACTAATTATTGAGATATTTATTATTTTAAATATTTCAAAAATATATAATATATAAAATGAAAATTTTATTAATTTTTAAAAGAATTTTTTAACAATTTTAAACAAATTTGTAAAAAATAGTTTACAAATTAAAAAATACTTGGTTGATCTATTAAATTTCTAAAAAATTAAAAAAAAAAAAATTAAACAAAATTTTATTATACATAAAATTTGAAAATAAATAATACAATTTCCTAATTATATACATATCATCTGGCTAGATAATTTAAAGATCGTGGTATAATCCTAGTAATGTATTAAAACTTTGGAATTGATAATATATACAAGTTCATTGTAAATTAATTTTTTAGGTAATAGAACGTCCTAATAATATTACTAACAAATGTCCATAATTTTATGAATTAATTAATACGACCAGCCCTGCGATATGGTTTATAGTCAATCCATCGGTCAGGAACCATAAGGAAATATCTATAAAAATATAATAACAATAATGTTAATACCAATTTAAATATTATTTACTCAATATCTTTAACAATAGTCATATACCTATTCATAGCTTCTCTAAACCTATTTTTATATTGACGAGGAGTAACAATGGTCGGTTCTTTCCCACCACCACCTAAAAATCCTGATTCTTTAACCCAACTTTCAAGTTTCTTGTCCCATGTAAATGTCCGTATGAAATCTTTTAAGATAATAGCAATTAATTAAAAGTAAATATATTAATTGATTAAATTATTTGGGACATACTCACCAAGTATTCCAACAACTAATTCATGTTTTTCGTCATCGATCCCAACCAAGAGAGAATAATCCATTACGTTATGCTTCGCCAAGAATAATGTATCATTGTGCAAGGATTCATACAAAAGTTTTTTTGAGTGTTCTCGAAGATATAATGGGTTTTCGGTCATAATGACTATAAATATAAAAAAAAAAAAAAAACATTAGAATTAAATTTGATTGAATATAAAGAGTATCATAATTTCTCACGTTCTAGTAAGTTTTCATCTAATAAAACTTCATTTTCCTTTCCGGTACTTTGAACATGGCGATTTCGCATGGACCCTTTTAGATCAAATATCTGTAAATTCAAGTAAATTATATTCAAATTAATATTAAGCTTAAGTAACATCTAACAAGATTAATAATTGAAACATGGGTTTTTGCCTTAAACCTTTGATCATATGGTTTACTGTGCTTCCCAATAAGTCATTTTCAAGGCAAAGAATCCATATATTACATTATTAACATGAATAATGCAATATCCGACAGATAGAAAAGATCTTTCTTACTTTTGACACTTTACGCTCGTAGAAAAGGTTTTCCATTACAATAAAATTTATATTTATATTTTTTCCAGTTTGCTCATTTTTGTATCCAATACGATAAAAACCAAAAATCTTTGTCAATACAGTGGGAAGCTAATAAATTACAAGTTACAGTTTAAAAATTTAGTATACAAATATAAATATATATATATATATATCGGTAAGAATAATAAATATATAAAACTAACATCAATTAAGGCCTTAGACATATATTCAAAATACTTTGGAGCAAATTTTAGGAACGCGTCCACTTCGTTACGAGAAATTTGTTTCATGACCAGACGATCATCTAAATAGATGAATGGTAAGTATTCCTTGCATACATTTTTCAATTTATTTTTAATTATAACATACCTCGAGTTTTAAGAAAAGCGGAACCAGATTTGCCTCCACTCGAATCCCATTTTATACATCGTGAAAGTGACTGTATATAAGTACTCTCACAGCCGCATTTACGTCTAAGTGAATCAAACTGATCAGCACAATAAATTTTACAGACGAAATTTGTAGAACCACCGGTAAATTCTATAAAATAAGATTATAAAAAAAAATAAATAATAGTGATCATAAATAATAATAGATTAAATTAATTAATATTATGCCTTACGATATTTCATGTGTGATAGTAGATTGTCTTCTACATCATTGTTTTCGTCTCCATCAGCAACATAATTAGAAGATTTATTGCTAAATCGATCATCTGATATATCATTGCTTTGATTAGTTTGTTGCATGGCTTTCAATTTTTCCAAGTATTCTTTTGAACTTTAAAAAAAAGATAATTTAATTAACAATCCACAAAAGATTCTGCAAATTGAATTACTGAGAATTATATTACTATAAATAAGTATTTTACCTCAAAGCAAAAGCTATTATTGACCCTGGTTCATCTTCTCTAACAATAATTGAAGAATCAGAAAAAACATGTTCCGTCGGATTTCTGTTTCGTAAATAAATAAAGTTATAAATCAAAAAACAATTAATAATATTAATAACAATTATAATAATAATTAGTTCTACAAAATAAATATTGTTGATCTTCGACTTACAAAGGATAAACCAATGGATCCAAATTTTTTTTATCAGTCCAAAAATTCGTGAAAGATCTTACAATCCTTTGCATATTGGAATTATCATTTGTATCACTTTGAAGTAAATATCTACCGGCTCCTGAAAATGATTCTGATACGGGTGTAGTTGGTTCGTTGAAATCATTTCCTAAAAATGTTAATGCAGGATGATGTATATATGATTCATCCGATGGTTCACGACCTGGTAATAGAGAAAAATCTTCATTTCCCAATAGTTCGTCAAATGCATCTGTACGATTCAACGAGAAAATTCGTGTTTCATCATCATAAAATTGATCATGATCATCATCTACACCCTCATCTTCACTATCTGATTCTTCTGCAGCCGCATCCTTCGAATTATTAAAAACTTCAATAGTTGGTTTTGAGGGTAAAATAGTTGGCCTATTACGTTTTGGTTTATAAAGTCCAGCTAATTTACTTTTTCTATTTTCATGAGATCTTATCGCAGAAAGTCCATAACTATCAGGGGTGTGTTTAAATGAAGCTGATTTACTATATTTTGAATTTTGACGAGGAATTCCAGATTTTTCAGAAGATGTACTTGGATTTCTTTTGGAATGAGCTTGTGCCCTTTTAATTGACGAATATTCTTGTAAATTAGATTCTTTATCTTTTTCTAATACTGACTGTAACATACTAATTTGATATGATGAAGATGATGATGATGATGATGGTGATGATGGTGATGATAATGATTTTGTAGAAGTTGGTGATGATAATATACGACTTTGTCGATTACTACTACGTCCAGTCGAATTACGCGAATCTGATGATACAAACAAAGATGATGCTGCAGGATGTCTTTGTTTAACAGTCGACGGTACTATACGAGGTATTTCAGTTGGTTGAGTAAAATCACATTCTTCTTGTTTGTCACTAATAGCTGGAAAGATTGATTCAGATGCTGTGCGACCTACTAATTGTCTTTGATGATATGATTTATATTCTTGCATCCATTTCATTGATAAACGCCTAGAAACCTTTGGATCCATGAATGGAAACAAACTCAATTGCGAGGCGACCTTTTCTATGTCATTTTCAAGACTTTCATATTCTCCTTCAAGAAAGAAATCATCTTTAAGTCCACTTAAAATAAGGTCTTCTGTAGGAGAACTTCCTAACTTTGGAATAATAGTAGGACCAATATTGTCATCAGACTTATCAGATTTTGAATGATCTGATGTAGTATCGAGATCCATACTTATTAGCGGTAAATCGAGAAATGAACTCGAATAACCACGTAAAGTAATCGCTTCATGGTTATCAACAAAAAATCTTCTTATTTGTTTTGCGGTTAATC
Source organism: Gigaspora rosea (assembly GCA_003550325.1). Lineage (NCBI taxonomy): Eukaryota > Fungi > Glomeromycota > Glomeromycetes > Diversisporales > Gigasporaceae > Gigaspora > Gigaspora rosea. Next base: position 168,513 of record QKWP01000962.1, read on the forward strand.
GGAAATATTGTCGAGCAATATCATTAAAATCTTTTTCCCAAGCTCCAACCTTATCCTGAAGAACGCATAATACATCATTTAATGCTAAAGTATCTTCAGGTGGGCTATTAACATACGTTTGTTGAAGTTTTTGAAGCATATATTTCTTTTCTATAACAACTCTTCTAGACATTTCTAACAGTTCTTGTTTGCACATTTCCACCTTATCAGGTTGAACAGTTTCATAATTGAAATTTTTTATTCTATCAGCTACTGAATCCCAATATTTTGTAATTTTATTTCGAATTGTATCTAAATCTTGATTTTTAAGACGAATGTGAACTTCAGGTTTTGTGTAAAGATTCATAGGTGGAGCATATACTTCTAAAAGTTGGATCGGTTCATGTTGAAATCTAATAGTATGTTTATTAAGATGAAAATATAATTCATGATCACGAAAAACATTATGTGAACATTTTTCTAGACGACTCCTAACTTCTGTTTGATAAACAGAAAGTTCTAAATATTTTCCAAATGAATACTTCCATGTATCTTCACTCATTAATATAGGTGATGTTTCAATACCACATTGTTTACAACGAGTAGACATAAATATTTGGTCCACACTCAAGTGAGAATGTCCTAAGTTTTCGTCAATATATACAGTGATTCGTGAATTTCCATGACAAAAACTATGATAATGCATTAATAGTGGGCGATCACATGTACTGCATAAATAAGCGGACCTTGAACTCATTTCTTCTAAATATTGTCCAAGTGTACGATCAGATTCACGATAATATTCCATCACCAAAATCTCAGGTTCGCTGCATGGAGTTAAATTTACAGTGCAAATTTTAGAAAATAACACTGAAATATTTTGATGAGCATATGGGCTAACAACGTTATTATATTCATAAGTTTCCCAAGCTCTCACTTGAAAGATATGATCTTGGACAGCATCAGCGAATTCTGCATCAGCTATAACTTGCTCAGGAGTACGTAAAATTCCTGAAAGACCGACAGAAGAAGATGATGATGAATGTTGCTTATCATTATCTTTAATTGAATGCCAATTACGTTTCTGTACCAAATCTGCAAGTTTTTGTTCAGCTTGTTTCATTCTTGTCAATAAATAAGGAGGTGGAAATTTAATAAATGGAGATACTGAAAGTATAGTTGTTTCATATAGTTTTAAGGGGTTCAACTCATCACATTTAGGAGAAAAATAATCTTCGTTACTAATAAGTTCAATAAAATCAGGAGTTTTTGCAAATTTATCTATTATTAAAGCAGTCTCTAATTTTAAATTATAAACCACGAATACCATGAGATCGGCGATACGTTTTACTTTTTCAAGAATTTCTATATCACCTCCTCGTAAAACAATAGTACAACCTAAATCTTTAGGACATTTTTCAAAGAATAAATAAGTCTTTCTTCGTCCTGGAATTAATTGATGATCAAAAGTTTTAACTAAAAATGTTCCACAATTTCCTAATTTTGGTTCTAAAGCGAGCTTATCAATAGATTGAATAACATCAGCTCGAGCACAACGAGCAACAGCTTCAATAACAGAAGGTTTAACATTTAATGCAACGGCAACATTTTTTTCTAATAACATTTGCAAAGCCTTACGAGCAACAGTTTTTTCAACTAAAACTAAATGAGGGCGTAATGCAGCAATTCGATTTACCAAAAGACGTAAATGTTCCTCTTCTTGAGCAATAACTGGATCCAAAGACATTAATTGATTTTCTACACGATGATATTCCAAAGCAAAAGTTAAAATAAGAACTCGAGGATTTTGAATTGTTCTCGGCATTTGTTTATGAGCCAAATTCTTTGAACATACAACACCATGAATATATTCAGAATCTTGAGGTGTACCACCAGGAATTCTTTTAATTTTTACATAATGTCTAATATCAATTTCATCACCATTACGAACATTTGGATTTAAATTATCAGAAACTTTTGTCATTAAATCCATTATTACATCTTCCCAACCTTCAGATAAATCTATTTCAGATTCTCGTAAAAATTGACGTAATAATTGCCTCATATGTTGAAGGGAAACCGAACTTATTTCAGTCTTTGCTTGAACTGAAGTAGTTCTAGAATGTCGCACACTAAATGGAGATGAAGGTCTAGATTCTATTGAACAAGACATTTCCATAGGACCATTATTTGGATTAATTTGTCTAAGTAAACCACTTCTTTTACTCATTCTTGAAGCACGATTATTATTAGTACTACGTCGTCGTGAAGCACTTTTATCTCTAGCAAATTGACTTCTTATTTCATCAGCACGTTGACCTCTTTGTATAGATCGTAAAGGTCTTGAACCATATTCACTAACATCATCATCACTACCAGCGTATTCAGAAACAGCCGGAGTTGGAGTAGCAGAATCATTATTTCCACCCACATGTAAGAAACTGGTAACAAAATTTAAAACATTTGAAGGATTTGTTAAAGAATCATAATGAACATCATCTTCACCTTCTTCATCACTCATAAAAGGAGCAATTTCAGGATCAAGAACGGCTTCAGGATTTGCAGCCGGAGTATTTTTATCATCTTCAGCAAGACTACGACGAAAAGGAGCAGGGGGAGAAGGAGAACTTATAATATGAGAATCCTCATTTATAGTATTAGATCTTGATCGTGACATAAATAATGAAGTAATTCTTTTTAAGTCAAAATCATTTAATGAGAGAGCATCAGGGGAAGGAGGTCGTGGTGAAAGGTGAGCATTAAGAGTAGGAGTTAATTCAGACGTTGTACTTGATGGAATATTGTGATTGTCAGTTAATATAGATTGAGATCTTGAAAGAGGATTATTTGGAAAATCATTTTTTTCAGTTGTCCAATGTTCAGTTTCAGCATCAGAATTATCACCATAATCTTCCATAAGGTGACGACAAAAATTACAAACACGCATTGCACCATCATAATTAAACTTTTCACCAGGTATTATATTGGAAGCACATTTGGCACAGAAAATCTGACCTTTTATTAAAGAAATGTAGAAATGTTAGTAAAGAAATAATAAGAATAATAATAATATATATGTATATATGTATATATGTATATATATGTGTATATATGTAATATATGTATATATGTATATATATGCCTTTATATAAGTATATTTTTTTACTTGCCACATATGCGACAATGATGTTTTCTTCGAACTATTGTAAAAGTAGTTTTACATTCATAACATTCTTTACAAGTATCATCAGCCATCCAATAACCTTTATTTACACCTTCACCACGTAATCTTCTAATAACTTTACTAAAAGAATAACCAGAATTATTACTAGTAGAAGCAGTAGTTTGAATGGAATGAATAGATCGAGTATCCGAAGCATCTTTATAAATAGAATGCGTGTCTTGTGTTGAATCGAATTTCTCTTGATGATTTTGTTGATTATTAATACCATTAGTTAAATTTGTAGTATTGATACCATTTATAGTACCATTAATATGTTCTTGAACACCTTCCGAAGACTCTACCATAAGTTTTGGTGGAGCACTTCCAAGAAAAGGTTCTATTGAAATAACAGGAGGAGCAGGCGTTTTAAAGCCTTTATTATCTTTATCAGGTAATAATAATGACGAGGTACTTCTTGAAGGTTCAAATTCAGGATCTTGAGAAGAATTTGTAGAAGAATTTTCGAAAGGATCTGTACAGTTGGTTATGTTTGAGGTACCGGGAGATACAACGAAAGAACTCCTTACACGTTGAAATAGTTTCGATATTACATTTTCGTTATCCTCTTCGCAAGGTCTATAACCAAAACTTGTAAGTGTACCAACGTCCGAACTTAGAGAGTTGCTACTCAACCGGACCGATGTCATATTTTTTTTTTTATTTTAAAAACTAATTAAAAAAAAAGTCTATAAATGATATAAATGAACTGCAAACATAAATGATTTGTTGCAACAATGAAGCGAAACCGAAAAAAAAAAAATTATAACCTATTATCAGATATATGAATGCAAAACAATAACTACTAATATGGTGCAGATTGAATATGTCATCCTACATCATCTACTAACAGCTAATGGATTTTTTTGTTTAATGTAACGTAATACGTATTTATAATATCTGATACCTGATACAAATATGTATATAGTATGAACGTTTTTTTTTTTCTTTTTCTAATATTAACTCTAAGGGATAAATTCTAATATACCTTTTTTAATAAAATCAGGAACCTGTACATATAGTACGTATATGTCAAGGAGTTTAATAGTGAACCAACTATTACAGTATTAACATGTATTGGAACAAGTAGAATGAAAAAAAAAATGAGAATTCATCAGGATTAATACCGGTATATAAAGAATTATCTGGGGTACGATGCATTCTTGGGCAAATTTGTATATTAACTGCTAAGTGAATTTTTAATTTTCATATGAAAAAAATGTTTATACCGATATTAGGATATCCCGATATTAGGATATTCCTCGGGTACTTTACCGTTACATTCAACCATGGAAATTTTTAATCGCGATAGGGGGTTGCATAGGGAGGTACGCGCCTATCTATACAGTATAAGTTAGGATATTATCATTGTTGCAAATAGATCCCTTTTCATAGTAATAAAATAGTAATACGTACAGTACACAATTTTTAGTAGATACGTAACGAATTTTAAGAATTTTCCAGGATTCAATTGACCTTATCCATTGACTGTCTATATCTCCGATGTTTTTTGACCTCTTTCAAATTCACCGATTGGCTACACATTGGAATAACAGTCTTCGATTTTCGTTTGGAATAATAATGAGCGAATAAAAATCAAAGTAAAAATAGAATTGCTCCATATAATAAAAAAAAGTTTCATGAAAATAAATGAAGAAAGAATCAAGATTTGGAAATACTAAATTTTTTCTTTCGGATGAGTTTTCTTTAAGGGATCGCTTAATGTAAGTCTATAAATTAAACACATAGATTTTAATAAACACTTAATCAATATCAAGTTAGGCAAAAAATATATTTCCTCTATAATTTGTTATAAATTTAGCGATCGACAGGTACTGAAAATAGAATTCTAAAAAGAATATCTTGGAAGATCAAAAAAGCATTATCATAACGATAAACCATTGAAATTCCTTACAGTGTTTCATGATTCCAAATTAACTTTTTTAATATTAACTTTTTTTAGAGGTCTAAACAAAAATAGAAATAGTGGAGAATGCATTATCATACATATGTGGAGATTTACGGATGCTTTTATTGCATACCGGTATATCAAATTAAATAGCAAATATATACAGAAACATCAGAGATGTACGTACTATATATAATATATAATGTCAAATATTTGTTTGATGCTTGTTTTTGCAAGTGCATGTGGTAAATGCACAAAAATGTTATCCTCACGTATTGCGTAGTTGTTATTTTTTTTTGGCACCACTTAACATCATTATTGTTGGAGAAAATAACAAAAAATTTTATGTTCTTTAAATATAATTATTTAAACTTGCATGTAAAGATTTACGAGATTTACACACTGTTTTTAAATATTATTAGAATTCCTAAAATTATGTTTTTCAAGTAAATATCACGTGGATAGATTAATTCGTGTAATTTAACGTTAAATGAATTAATGAATTAGTGTCAATTTCCAAAGTTTTTCATGATACACAAACACATGGTATACAAAAGAAATAATTTCACTGCTGAAAATGGCGAACACTGGTAAAATCCATATTCGAAAAATATATACACTGTACACAATTTATATGTCATTTTAATATGTTCGCTAAAAAAAAAAAAAAAAAAATAGATTGTATTTTTCAACCGATGGATAATTTTCGAAAATGCTTTTCGTGTAAGAACTTTTTTTTCATTCTAAAAAAAAAAGTTACTCTTAATATAATAAGCAAATATATATACATAAATCAAACTTGGACTATGTTAAATTTGCAACCGCTAAAAAAAAAAAAAAAAAAATAGATTGTCAATAAAGTTGTATTATTAAGTTTGAAATTAGATTAAACTCAAAACCAATTTGAATGCAGAGTTGATTATTAATTAAGCAACCTGAATACTCCCAACCTGAATTGGGTTTAATTTAACAATTCTATCACTATTTACTACTATTTACTACTATTTATTGCTACTTACTGTTATTTACTGTTATTTACTGTTATTTAATGTATTATACAGTTATAAACTGTATTATAAAAACGATGAAATTAGTTTATTCAATTTCGTGGTCACATGTTTTAAAGAAGTTCAATGAACATAATTTCAATTGATTTATAGGTTTATAGAATGCATTAAGAGATGTCGTATGCCTATTGCTTTTCAATTTTAGAAATTTATATACTCTTAAATAAATAAACATTTTATTCTCGAATCATATTATCAATAATACGTTGTGTTAATTTCTTTAAATTTATGTATTTTTATGTATACAATCGTACTCAAACTGTATGATACTCTAAATGTATAGGTGTGACACTACATCCAACATTCCAAATATCATCCTGCATTTCTTACGTATCATCTTAAAAAAAAACCGGGTAAAGACTCTTTTCGAATGCATCTCACTCTCTAAATTTACTATTAATATATTTTTTAAACCTCTAAATTATTTAAATTTACTCACATCTCCTCGTTGTAATTCATGATTTATAAATAGTTTTACCTTATTTTTCGAAATTATTCCTAAAAAAAAAAAGTTTTTTTATCTTAACGGTTTATATCAATTTCTTATTTTTTTTTCAAAAAATATTATATTTATATTTGCAAACTGTTGGCGGTCTTTGAAAATTAGGTAAATTATATTTTTAACTTTCTAAATGAAATTTTCCTTGTACTTGTTTTTTAATTTATTTCTTCTTAAAGTTTACTAATTTCTTTTCTTCAAACATTCACTTTTAACTTTCATTTCTTGGTTTTATTTCTTCTCTCCACGTTTTCTACGCCACAAAACGCGAACACATACGCGTCATATTTTACAAAAAAAGTCTCCGGTTTTTCGATTCCAAGTATTTTAAAAGAATAAGCTTTTGCTTTCTTACAAATCTAACCAAATCAACCTTGGACAAGGTTGTAATGTCATCAAAAAAGTTTTCAAAACTTGAAAAATTACATCAGTTTGCTGCAAAAGGTTTGCTAATTTACTTTTAGATCCTTATAATTATATACTTTATTATATTATATAACTATTCTTTTGAATACTTACAGGAGGGATTGGAACATGCGTTGCCATTGAGGACACGTTAGCAAATTCTCAAATTGACTTAATGTTCTATACTGGTAAACATTATTTCAATAGTTTTTTTTTTTTTTTTTACTTAAATGGAATAGTCTTAATTATTCTTAATTATTCTTAATTTTCTTAATTTTAGGTGAAGTTATTACTGTCTTGAAACAAATTGATGATGATATTTATCTTGTATGCTTTTTTTATATTAAAATGAATTATTAATTTACATCTGCTAACTTTGTCTTATTTTTGTATGTCCAAACAGGGATTTTGTGAGGGTGTGATTGGTAGATTTAAAGGAAAATCTGTTTCGTTCAATGGTCCTTTAAAAACTCAACTAACTTCAAAGTCAGATAATAATAATCCGACTCGAAAGAATTCTGATGATTTATATCCTGATAATCCTCAAAGACAATTCCAACAGGGCTCTTATCTTCAACCATCTAATGTTGGTCAAAATATTCAAAATAACGTTGGTCAAAATATTCAAACTAGATCTCGTTCTTCTTCTATGTCTTCAGTGGATATTATTAGTGGTGTGCTATGTAACTTTCGTTTAATTGTGTTTCATTACTATCCTGAATTTTTTTTACTCATTAAAAAAAAAAATGTATTGTTTTTTTTTATAAGAACCATCTTCTCCCCCAATTACACCAACAATTAGTATAACTTATTCTAATGAGGATAATCAAAATTATGAAGGAAAAAAAGGTTCTTTTAATAATCACGACAATAATAATTTTTCGACTCCTGTCGCAAAAAATTTAGTTCAATCTCATGTTCCACAATCAAATATAAATAATCCTTCTTCAATGCAAAATAAATCGGTCTCTTCAAGATCACCAGAAATTAAATCAAATCCTCATAATATGAATCATATGGTCAAGTCAAGAGAATACGCTATTAATCCTTCTGTAAGGCAAATTTCTACTCCCACTCCTCCACTATCTTCTCCAAATGTTTCTCCTTCCTCTAGGCAAATTTCTACCCCCACTCCTCCATTATCTTCTCCAAATGTTTCTCCCTCCTCTAGGCAAATTTCTACTCCTACTCCTCCACTATCTTCTCCAAATGTTTCTCCTTCCTCTAGACAAATTTCTACTCCCACTCCTCCATTATCTTCAAATGTTTCTCCTTCTTATAGACAAATTTCTACCCCCACTCCTCCTCTATCTTCTCCAAATGTTTCTCCTTCCTCTAGACAAATTTCTACCCCCACTCCTCCATTATCTTCTCCAAATGTTTATCCTTCTAATCCTTATATGCAATCTTATTCTCCTAATTCTCCTTCACCTTCCCAAAAAATTATTCCTTATAATCCTTCTTCTAGACAATTTTCTTCTCCAAATCTTCCATTATCTTCCCCAAAACCTGATCCTTCTAACCCTTCTTCATATAGACAATTTTCATCTCCCACTCCTCCATTATCTTCTCCAAAAATTGATCCTTCTAACCCTTCTTCATATAGACAATTTTCTTCTCCCACTCCTCCATTATCTTCTCCAAAAATTGATCCTTCTAACCCTTCTTCATGTAGACAAGTTTCATCTCCCACTCCTCCATTATCTTCTCAAAAAGCTGATCCTTATAATCCTTCTTCATATAGACAATTTTCTTCTCCCACTCCTCCTCCTTCTTCTCCAAAAATTATTCCTTCTAATCCTTCCGCCAGACAATTTACTACTCCTAATTCTCCTTTATCTTCTCCAAGATCTGTTCCTTCTAGCCCTCTATCTTCTTCAAAATTTACTTCTAATTCTCCTTTATCTTCGCCAACTTATAGACAATTATCTTCTCCTACTTCTTCATTATCTTCTCCAAAAGTTGTACCTCAAATTTTAGTCGATGATAGTGAACTAGAAAATCGTCATAAACGATTTCATTCAAAAAAAAATTATCCCACAAATGATTTTGATGATGATGATAGTCTTTATAATAGCAATAACTCGTCAGTTGATTTACCAAGGCGTCCGATGGCCCCTTTCATGTATGAAAATGGTAATGATAGTGGTACTAATGATAGTGAAGATATTAGCTCAGACGAAGATGATTACGATGCAAAATCTTTAAAAAACATTGAACCTAAAAAAAGACCTGATAGTCCTAAGAAAGAAAAGGTTATTGCCGTTGATAATTATGGTTTTGTCCATAAGGTTGCTGAAAATGAAATTCCTGAAGGTGCTAATGGGATTCAAAGAATGTACGGAATTTATATGAAATTGATTATAATTTATAATTCTATAATAATTTGTATATAAAATTATGTATAGATTTATATATACATATATATACCTATATATAATATATATATATATATATAATATATATATATTTATATAATATATATATTTATTACTTTATATTATATTATTTAACACCTTTTTTTTTTTTTTAGTGTTCATGTGCCAGGGGTTGAAGAAAAGACTGCACGCAGTATTCGCTTATATCGTGATCGTGAAACAAAATGGGTTGCTTTCCTCGGAAGCATGGACCCTTCAATGGCAAGAGACTCAAGAAAAGTAAACTTATTAAATTATAAATTACAATACATGTTTATATATATATATATAATATTTATTCAATATTTATTATTTATTTTTTAATAGATCAAGAAATTAGTTCGTCTCGGTATCCCAGAGTCTGTGCGTGGCAAAGCTTGGCAATTCATGGCTGGAGTTCATAAATACCGTAAAAAGGGTGTTTTTGATGTATGTCTTTCTAATCTTCGATCTTTTTTTTTGTTCACCTTTATTATAAATTATTATAAATTAACAATTTATTCATTTCATCTAACAGAAATTACGAAATAAAGAAAAATTGCCAATATATGATGATATAGAGAAAGACATTGATAGGTGTTATCCTGATCATATTCACTTTCGGGAAAAAGGTTTTGGTCAAGAAGATCTTTTTAATATATTGAAAGCATATGCACATTATGATACTGTAGTAGGGTATTGTCAGGGCATGGGACGTCTAGTCGGAATGATGTTAATGCAGATTCCTGCTGAGGATACTTTTTGGCTCCTTGTTGCTACAATAGAAGAATATATGAGCGGTTACTTTTCTCCAGATTTACCGCAAATTAAAGTGGATTCTCGCATATTTGATTTGCTATTACTCGAACATAATCCCAAGTTGGCGCAACATTTTGTAATTAAGAATTCTTATGCATCTAAAATCGTACTTAAATAATTAAACTAACTTGTTTTTTTTTTTAATTATTACTCTTAAATATGTTATCTACTATGTAATTAGAGGAATGAGGGTGTTGATCCAATCCTTTATATTCCAAAATGGTTCTTGACAATATTTACTATGGTTTTACCATGGTCATCAGTTCTTCGCATATGGGATGTATTTTATTTCGAAGGTAAATTCTAAAACATTTTACATTTTACATCTTCTTTCACAATTTTTTTTGTAATTTACTAATAACCAATTTATTAATTTCTATAGGCGTCAAGCTATTTTTCAGAGTTGGACTAGCAATCTTGGATTGTACACGAGACTATATATTGAATCATTGTCCGACAATTTCAGAAATTCTGGAATTTTTAGGTTCAATTCCACACGAACTATTAACACCTGACGTACTTTTAGATGCTGCATTCAAGATTAAACTGAAACGCAGTACAATAAAAAGGTTGACCAAGAAAGCATCAGATAAGAATGAATCGGATAAGAAATTGAAGATTGATGGAATTGAGTTTAAATTAATTGGTGATGTAAATAAGAATTAAGGAAAAATGTGAATATAATTATGGATTCGGAGGCTGGTGAACTCTTGAATAAATACTATTTCATTGCATTTCAAAATATCCAAGTATTTTATCTTCATCGCATTTTAACTTTATACATATATTTTTTGCTCTGTATATATATCTATTTCGCTTGGAATTGAAAAGACAATGTATGTACTTTTTTTTTCCTTTTGGAACCTAGTATTTCTTGGTCTTTTATTCTAGGGGTAAAACTTTGTATGTCATATAAAGGAATTTTTATTTCATTTAGGTATTAAAACGTTTAATAACGTATGATACTATATATATACAATTTACATTCTATGTTTGAACATTCATCATGTTAATAAAATTAAAAGTATCTATAGTATAGATACATATATACATAAATCTATATGTACGTATTATTTGAACATTTGTGAGTAGGTCAATATCGAATATGTTGAGTTACAAAAAAAAACAGGTATAGAATTTATAGAATTTACTAAATCTATGCAATTTAATCCTATCTGAAATTAAATTGGAAACGTATTTTTCATATAATCGAATGAGATCGATTCCACCAACTTTAATTAACTTTATATAAAGTTATGGAGCAGAATCATATGACACCTGACCAATCAAATTATAGAATTTTGATAATCTTTAGCAAAACATAGCGAAAATTTGCCAAAAATACAAAAAACGGCAGTCTAAACCTATCTTGGTGAGTTATTTAAAAATGTCGAAAGGCAATTTTGCTTATATATAATTACTTAAAAAGCTACCTAACCTTAATATAATATGATCCTAATCCTAAAGTTAATTTGATAAAATATATATTATAAGAATATGCTACGCTTTAAATGTCCCCTCAAAATGGAAATCCCCGGGTTTTCCCATTTCCCATATGTATAATTGCTTAATGCCGGCCTAGCTCCGATTCACGCCGACACTAAATTCGGGTCGATTTGTTGTTAACTTCGATCGGCGCAGTATGCAACGTAGTGCCCACAAAAAATGTTTAATCGAATATTAAGATCAGGTGTAACGTAAAAATCGAAGCAGGCTCACTTTTTTACGATGGCTCTCTACTGCAAAAATGTTCCTTGTAAAATTTTACTAATAACACACTATTACTATATTTTCTACATCAGCGAATTATATACAGTATATGTAATCTTACATAAGTTATTATGGCCTGTAATATTTCAAAAATCTTACGATTGACGCAGTATATTATGTAATCTATTATGAAATATTATGGAATTTATTTCGAAATATTTCAAAATATATTGTGAAATATTGCAAAATAGACCAAATAAAAAAAATGCAAATTACCCCCTTTTTTGGGGGTCACAAAAGGTAATATTTCACATATTTTGTGATGTTTTTGCAATATTTCACAAAATTTTGCAAAATTTTTGCAAATTTTCAAAATTTTTTAAAAATTAAATAAACAATATACATATTCACATAATTATGCGTTTTTACAGGTTTTCGCAATATTTCACAAAGTTTCACAATTTAATATAAAATTTTAAATTTTTTATTTTTTTATTTTTTTTAAATTCAGCAATCTTGCTTCTTTTTATTAATGAGATAAAAATAATCGTTGCTGCCAAGAATTTGTACATCTCTGCGAAAAAGAAACTATCCAAGTACTAAGTACCCAAATCAATCCGCCATAACAACCTTTCAGCTCAAGTCGGAGCTGAACTTGCTCAAACTTTGGTACAGTGTACACCCAACTATCACCGACACCGGTGTTGTATGCCATATCAAGATCACTTTTTTTCCTTCCTTTAAATTTTTCCTTCTTCACAAAGGGCATGAAAAAGGAGGAAAGTAAAAACAGACATAATAGAAAACGAATACAAAAGGATGTAAAAAAGAGGGAAAAAGAAAAAACAAAAAAAAAAGAAAAGAAACTGACAAAAAGAAAAAACAAAAGAGAGAGAAAAAAATAAATCTAGATAATAGTATAATCAAAGCCTATTACACTCATAAAAATTATACAGTATTAACTAAGATCTCGGTACTGTATCTAAAGTAAAACCTGTGGAAAAAACTATATTAAAAAGTCAAAATATACTAATCAAAACTTTTCTAGAAGGCCCATCCATAGACATCTGTCAATCATTGTGATACATGTGGACACACTAGCAGCTGAGTGTTGTGATCTCTTATGACTTCTCATGACTTTAGTTTCCATTTTGGGAAAGGCAAACAATGTTGATCTTTTGGAGGGGGTAAGCTGAAATTCTCACTTTTTGGTAAAAATTTTGTGAAAAGCTTTATGGGAGGCTGAAAACCAACGTGGAGAGAGTGTGAGAGTTTGCAAAGTATAGAATAGTATAGAAATCCAAGTGCTTGCTTCTACTAACGCTTCTACAAGTTCTTGATATATACTTCTGGTATTTACCAACTACTGTTTGATAGTTTTGTAGACTTCTGGCAGGGAGCCACAAACCCAAAGGGAGATCTTTTTCAGTTCTTCAAATAGTCCAAAGGCTCATCAAGCTTGCAACTACTATTCCTAGCCGCTACTAAAGAAATATTTCCTATACTAACTAAACACTTTTGTTGCAGGTCCGTTTGGTGATTGTTGGTTTGAGGGATCGTCAGAAAGAGTTTTGACAAATCGTTAAATTTTTTATTTATTATCATTTATTATACATTATATTTTACATTTATTTTTTTTGTTTTTTTTTTACCTTTTTAACTGGTCTGAACTTTATTAGAAAATTATATAGAAGCTACATATACATCTAACAGTAATGAATGATATGAAACCTTGCTGCTTCTTAATAAGTGCCCAAGTTTGGTTACTGCACTGATTTTTGTAAGCACTAACAATGAATCAGCATTTTTCAAAACATCAGATACTGTAGTATATAACAAGTTTTAGCTACCTACTTCATAATCTATTCCTCCTAAAAAACTTCTCTTTGAGCTACTTATGATGAAGAATAAAAAATCTATAAACAAACCAATAAACAAATAGAAGAAAAAGAAAAAACAAACCCAAAGAAAAAAGTAAAAAAAAATAAAAAATGAAGGTGCTACTATGTCTGTATAAGATGATAAAAATTATATAACACTATATAGACTAAATCTATCAAAGAGTTATATGTACAGTAAAAAAAATAAAAAAAACTGTTAAAACTAAAACTAAAAAAAAGATAAGAAATTTTTTACATGCCTTCTTAGATCCAATCATATCATTCATTGTTTATTTGTCTATAGCAACCAAATTTACTTATGACAGTACCAGTCCCAATCCAGGTCATGTTTCCAATTTAAAAAAAGTAAATACTGCTGATACTGGCTGAATTTGCTAATAATGAATATATGTGGCATAATATAAATGATATAAAATTATGCGATTTAGTTTAATCACATAAATCACATAATTTTAGTGGCCCTGTTTTATCCTATACTATATTCACACATTGGGGTATTCTGTTAACTATGTAAATTAAAACTATATATGGTACCATATGAAAATTAACTAGTAACATTTTTTGAATTTGGTGAGTGAGATAGTGATCAAATTATTTATTACTTTTTATATATATTTCAATAGTAAGAAATGACTTGCATGCTTTTAGATATTTAGAGTAAATCCCTTTACTTTTTTCTATGATTTTAACATAAATCTATTCTTAAACACTTTTACAATAGTTACGTTAAATTTTTTTTAACGGCAATATCTAAATTTCAAGTTGACTCTTTACAAACATTTTGTATTATACTGTGTACTATTCAAAGGAGTGATATTTTCGTTGTAGGTAAAAAAATTTAATGCTAAATCATAAAATTTTTAATATAACTTTGTTATAAAGATGTTTAAGAATCGATTTATATTAAAATAATTGAAAAAGGTAAAGCTATTTGTTCTAGACATCTAAAAACATACAAGTTATTTCTTACTATTAAATTATATATAAAAAGTAATAAATAATCCTAGCTACTATCTTGATCACTATCCTAAGGGCAGTGTCATTAATCACCTGATTATTTTTTATCAGAGGCCTACCCCCTCCCTCTTCCTCAATATATAAATAGTCAGGTTCTTATATATAATTTCAACTTTTTTTACCCTCCTCCCCCCCTAAAAAATCATCTGATTTTTGTTACTCCCCTAATCATTAAATTCAAAAAAAATCTCTAATAATTAATTTTTATATAATATCACATATAGTTTTGTCAAACATTGTTAATTGAATATCCCAATGGTGCATGGTTCATATCTGGTGATATTCAAAGACCTTGCATTTATTCTTTTTAACTTCGTTTCCATTTTGGTAGCACCAACTGCCATACATTCTACGAGTATTTTTCTGATCAATAGCTTTCTTGGCAATTGATTTATACCAGCCCAACAGATCTATATAATCAAGATATAAAAGATTAATGAGATTACAGCTAATTAATATGGTATTAATGTTCAAGATTGTATGTTATATGGTGTAAAAATGTTTATTTTAAAACCATGCTATACTAATCTATTATAATTTCTAACATAATAACTAAGTCATTTGATGTGAATCAGTATAGTACGAATTAGAGACTAAACTCGAGTTAACTCATAGCTTAAAAATATAGTTTCGAGTTAACTCAAGTCAAAACTATGTTTTTTAAGCTACGAGTTGACTTGAGTTCAGTCTATAGTGCGAATTTTGAATAGATGCTTTACACCCTATATTATACTATTTTGTGTAATTTGATAATATGTTTTAAGATATAAGAATAAGTTATCTGGTTAATAAATTTATACTAGCCATCAGACAAACTTCTGCATATGTAATCAAAATAAGATATTTATTTAGTTATCCAATTGTGGGGATCATCTAAAGCCATGTACCCACATGACATTTTCGTGTAAATCAACCAAACAGAGTCACAAAATTTTGTTTACACAGATCAGCCCGAAGAAGTCAAAAAAACAAAAAAAACGCAAGAACATAAAAATGGCATTCTAAACCTACCTTGGGCCATTAAAAAAAAATGTCGGGAAGGTAATTTTACCTATATTGGTCCTAACCCTAACCCCGACCCTAATGCTAAACAGTCTCTAATACGAATTTTAACTAAAATTTCAAAAAATCACGTGGGTACATGGCTTTAGCCATCCCCAATTGTGGTATGTAATTAAATAACAATAAATGAATGAACATAATCAAACAATATACCTAAAAACTGGCTTTATATAGTCTGTTAAAAGAGAAGTAGTGAATGACATATTTGGAGGTTTGAAATGTTCTAAACAGCAGAAATCCAATAGTCGTTACCTGGATAAAAAGAGTATTAGTATAAATTAAAAGAAAAAAGATATTTTACAGAAAAATACCAATATTTATATTGTTGTATATGTAACCAGTAATTATTACTATGATTATAAATTTTTTATAGATTACTTATTTCGAAACAAATACTTGCTAATTTATTAGAAATCAAAAATTTAAAAGTTTATTTAATTCTAATAGAATAAAGCGGCTTTGAACAAAAACGTTATTAGTTTCTTTCATTCTACAGGTTATATGTGCATACATAATGTCAAATTTTATAGTAATACAAATCGATGAAAATTTTTCAATCGATTAGTTAATAGATCATTTTATCCAACTAATTGATTAATCAATTTTATTCAACTAATCGATTAGTTGGCGATTAATCGACTAATCGATTAATCGATTAGTTGACTAATCGATTAATTGATTAGTTAACTAATTGATTGACCAATTGATTAATTGAATAAATAATAAATGAAGCTTGGTAAAATGCATATAAGGTAGCAAATGAAAACAGCCAGGTTGACATTCTTATCCCTTAGATTGTAGTAGAACACAGGCAAATTTGCCTGCGTTTTTGCACTTTTTTAGCTCTAATTTACTTTTTTAAAATGCTAAAATAATTAAATAAAACTTTGTACAATTATATTTGAAAATAAGGATTACTTTTTTGCAAAATTAGTTTTTATATTATAAGAAAATAAATTATAGTTATATATAAGCTGAAAATAGATAATTTTAAGAAAAAATTTTTTTAAAAAATTTTATTACAATTTTTCTGCGATCTTATTTAGTTTTAGTTTTAGAACTATAGTTCTTAAGACAATATTGTAGTTTATATAAAGGATGACAACTTTCATTATTGCAACTTTAATGATTTACTTGTAAAAATTAAGACTTGTATTAGAAGTAAAGATTTTTTTTATAGACGGGAACATATAAAATTTGAAAAAATCTAAAGAAAAATTTTAATAGTAAAAATGCCAATACAAGAACTTTAAACATTTATTATATTAAAGTTTTCTAATAATTTTAAAAAAAATTTATAACAAAGTTACTAAAACAAAACTCAAAGAATATTTTTTACTTAGAAAAGATATGACTAAAATCAATATTTAAAATTTTATTAAAAATTTTAAAATACGCAGGCAAATTTGCCTATGTTACAATCTAAGGGATATGGTCAGTTGATTAAATTGACTATTTGATTATTTAGTCGATTAATTAATTAGTTGGCCAATCGATTAATTGATTAGTCAACTAATCGATTAATTGACTAAGTTGGGTCTGTAAAATTCAAATCGATTAGTTGTCAACTTTACAACTAATCAATTAATTCGATTTTCGATTTGTATTACTAAAATTTTATCAACTAAGAACAAAAAGGCCTACGTACATGCATATTGTCTTAAATTAGTAAATTAAAATTAATTTTTTTTTAAAAAAAAATATGAGCTGCCGAGTCAAAAAGTTTATTTTATGTTATGTAAACCAAGAAATTAGCTTTGTGTTGTCTTACTTAATAAAGAATCAGAATATGCAAGAATTGAGGAGTATAAGGAACAAATCCTTATGATTGGTCTTCCAACTATCTCAAAAACCTATTTTAATTCAATTAAAAATGTTATTTCATAATATTTTTTACTAGTAATGATGTTTACTATATGCAAACAAATGCAAGAATGCTTTTATTTTGATAGTTTTTTAATGGATAGTATAGCTATAGATTTCCTAGTTCAGGTTAGAAATAATATTAATTCTATTTAACTTTTAACTATACTATACTAAAATATTTTATTCTGTATAATTAGAAACAAGTAAATGTTGACAATATTAAGGGTGCATAACAGTCATCCGATTTGTCACACAATATTAGATATAAATTTCATACATATGAAATTTAAAAAATTACATATAAAATTACTATAAACTTTGAAGCTTTGATGTTTTTCAACCTACATATTAATTTAAAATTAAATTTCGCGATTATATAGAGCAGAAGGAGGTAAATAAAAAAACCTTTCCTGCCAAGCCACAGTTCTGCCATCTTTGCACAAATCGAGTTAAAAACAAATATTTTCAGATTTTAAGATCATGAATATATGTAAAATTATGCCCGAACAACTTTACTTAGCCGACCTTCAAGGTTACCTTGTAAGAAAAATGGGTTTTCTATGTACAAACATTAAAATTTTTAACTTTGCAATATAAAACTTTTTTTCATTAGATAACCTACTTTGGGTGCTTAAGCAAAGTTGTTTAGCACATAATTTTACTCATGTTTGAAGTCAAAACACGTTTTTTTGGCCATTTACTAAGTAAAAATGGGGTTGAAGTTAGAAAAAAAATATTTTTTAGAAAAAAAATTTTTTTCTAACTTTGACCCCATTTTTCATCTAGTAAATAGCCAAAAAAACGCATTTTGACTCTAAATATAAATAAAATTACATGCTGAACAACTTTGCTTAAGCGCCCAAAGTAGGTTACCTAATGAAAAAATAGTTTTATATTGCAAAGTTAAAAATTTTAACGTTTGTACATATACAACACATTTTTCTTACAAGGTAATCTGCGAAGGTCGCCTAAGTAAAGTTGTTCGGGCATAATTTTACATATATTTATGATTTTAAAATCAGAAAATATTTGTTTTTGACAAAGTTACATTTTCGATTTGTGCAAAGATGGCAGAACTGTGACTTGGCAGAAAAGGTTATTTATTCACCTTCTTTTGCTCTATATAATTGCGAAATTTAATTTTAAATTAATATATAGTTTGAAAAACATCAAAGCTTCAAATTTTATAGTAATTTTATATATAATTTTTTAAAATTTCAAATATATGAAATTTATATGTACGCACTCAAATACAACAACAATACCCATCTCACTGAAAGTCACACCAGCATAGAGCTTATATATTTAGCTGCCTTTGCGGCCTTCCTAACCAATTATACTCTAACTCTAGCAATTGCCCACCAATAGACCAAGCCTTCGAAAAATTAGCATTTAGTCCATAATGTGGATCAAATACAGTACACCTACAGACAATATTTTAACCATCCAAATCTAGGTGAGTCTTGACCACTCTAGTAGGTTTAGGTCGCAGATAAATTAGTTGAGCTTCTATTCTTGCATGTAATTTATATATATTTGTTCTTGTACAATTTAAGTTTTTTACATTATATGTAAGGGAAGTGCCGTTTATTACGTAATTTATTTTTATTAAGAGATCATACCCCTCTTCACCCCTGTGATCTAATTAGAAGCCAATAATAATTTTTATATATAATATATAGACATGATAGACTGCTAACCCCCCTTCCCCCTCTCGAAATTACGTAATAAACGGCACTTCCCTAATTACTTATATAAATTATCCAATAAAGATATAAGCAAGGCCTCACCTTAAAAAAAAAAAAGAAATTTACATGTGACATATCGGATGACTGATAAGAAGATAATTATAAAGCTACAAAAATATATCTTGCTAATATTTTGTTAAAAATTAGGCAGGATCAAATCTTAGAAATTTGGAGAGTTGTTACTTCTTGTGGATCTAAAAATAACTATGTTATATTATTAGCAAATAGGTCTTATAGATGTACTTGCAATATTATTATAATCATGAATATCCATACCAACATTTTTATAAGATTTTATGTTGTTCTAACTAGACAAAATGACATATAAAACTTATTGCAGCACATTGGTACAAAGATAATTTTGATAATATTTGGCAACAATGTCCTGCACAAGTTCTGACCAAGTCCACGATCAAGGCAATATTGAATATCTAGTATGCAAATTTGATTATATAAAACAAATTCGAAGTACTGAAGTTTATAGTCATACATTAAAGAAGTCAATAATACACAACAGAAGTATAGTAAATCACAAGCCGTTATAAGAAAAGCACTTGATTTGGCACTTATAACTAATTCATATTGTAATATAGTAGATATTTTTGTGCTTTCGTATCGTAACAGTCATGTATTCATGATGTATTAGACGATCACGTAATGGTGTCGGCCCTTCA
>QKWP01000963.1:5955-54681 GCA_003550325.1 Gigaspora rosea
TATTTATCTACAGCAGACTTTAACTGAATCACATTGGGATAGATCGCTACTTGGATAATTTCTTCTGCAAAAACGTGCAAAAACTTGCAAAAACTTGTGCCCATTTCTTTAAAGAAGTGTTCCTGAAAATTTAGAAATTGCTGAGGAAATCAGTTGTGTTCTTGAGTTTCGGAAGTCGTAGTTGGCATGCGCAAGGTTTCGAAAGTTTTTTGTTTTCTTGTAGAGTGCCGAAATAAAAATAAAATAAAAAATTAAAAAATAAATAAAAAAAAAATTGAAAAAAACAAATGAAAACAAAAAAAAACGAACTGAAAACAAAAAATGAAACGAAAATAAAAAACGAAATAAAAACAAAAAAGTGAAAAAAAGAACAAAATAGAAGATTAAACAAAAGATCTAATCTGATCTTGTAGTACAGAATTTGAACATCATTGAACTATTCGAACTATTTCAAAAAGTCTGTCTAATGCGTGATCCAGGTTACAGATCTACTGATCCTGCTTGGTTTCCTAGTCCTAAAATATTTTGAAAGAGGATCGAAATATTTCGTAACATATTTCGAAATATTTCGAAATTACTTTCATAATATTTCGAAAATTTGATATTTCAAAATATTTCGAAATATATTACGTAATATTTTGCTTATATTACGGTTCATAAGATCTTACATAAGATTACGCTATTATAAATTTGCTGATGTTAAAGCAAAGGAGCTAAGGCTGAACTTTCATTTCAATAATGAGAAGTGGAACCTTGCAGGGTCGTATGTTACAATTAAAGCTCTATTAAAAAAGGCAGACACATTAGGCTTAACTAAAGAGCTCAAAAAACACAATATCATTTATCTTAATCAACTCATCACCAAGGACAGGAAAAGCCTAATATCATGGCAGCAACTTATATTGGCATAGGACTCTAGTAGAAAAGAAAGGAAAGCAAAATGGTTTGCTGTAGTTGAGGGGGAGGTTCTCCAAAACCACAAAGCAAGAGCATTAAAAGAAGAGTTTACAGCTCGCTCTCGGGAAATCCCAAGGCTTGCCATGAATCGGAGCTTAATTTTTAGTGATGATAGACGCAAAGAGTAGATATGGCTTCAAGATAAGGAGAATATAGGTGAAGTGCACAGAGTTATCAAGAAGGGAGAGAAAAGAGTTCTCGCAGAGCATAAGGGTCATAGTATAAATTTAGAAAACAGTGAGATGTCACTTTTGGAATGTAACTGTCAAGATGAACAAGGTAACAAGAAGCTTAAGTGTATGAAATGGATACATAAGGAAGACATCATCACCCAGCTTCTAAGACCAATATTTAAATCAAGCAAAAGAATAGTCCCTGTTTTTAAAGATTTTATAGAGAAAAAGGGTGCAACTAAAAAGGAACTTGCCTCAAAAGCAAGTGAAGAATTGGTGCAGCTAAAACTAGTAGAACAAAGAAAACTGGAAATATTAAATAAGCAGATATTTGAACTGAGTTTAAGGGATTTATTAGATGAGCAGATTAGATTCAATCTAGGTCAAGAAAAGAGTAAATATATCTTTTATACAAATGGTTCTCTATTTAAAGAGGAGGATATCTTAGTTATGGGTACAGGTTGGTTATAGACAGATAGGGCAAGGTCTAGGACTGTTTTGGAGGGTTTTGCCAAATTGGAAAACTGGCCTTCATCTTTGAAGCCAGAATTAGTAGCTATTTGGCTAGTTTTGTTAACAGTCTCTAGTAATAGTATAGTCTTAATTCACACAGATAGTGCTATCGCAATTGAATATATAAAAGGTGAGAAAAGATACCTAGTTGTGATCTCGAAATGGTATAAAGTTAAGAACTATGATGTACAGATAAAGATTCAGAACCTAATACGAATGAAGCAGATTGAGTTAGAGCTTATTAAAGTCAAAAGCTATGACAACAATTTCTGGAATAACAGGGCTGATTTTCTTGCGAAGAAGAGAGCCAGACAGAGTATGATAGTAGATATCACACCAGAAATGAATAGCTGGTTGACATGCAGCCTTAGTTGAAAAAATTACGTAGTAGAAATGAGAATAAGATCTTTTATTAAAAGAATACAAAATATCCAAATCGGTGCGAAATAGAAAGCCTCAGGTACCTACAAAGGTATAGAATGAGAAGAAGATAGTAAAGAGCTATTCCATTGATAGTTATTTTGGTTGCACCTAAGGGAACTGTCAGGAGTAAAATGTAACTCAATAGCAAGGGGCAAACGGTTAGCTTTTTGGTTGAAATTTCTGTGTAATAAGCTGCTAATATTGCAGGAGTTAGAAAGACAAAGACCAGAAATATACAAGGATACCAGCTATAAGCTGTGTAGTGAAAATGTGCCAGAAACTCTTGAACACCTTGTGGTTTGCAAAAGCCTGAGGGCAACATAGCAAAATATCAAAACAGTGGTCTCAGAGTTTGCTTAGAAGGAAATTTAAGTGGAAAAAAAAGTTTGGTGTCTCTAAAAGACTTTAAGGAGATTCTTTTTGGTGTAAAACTCAGTGATAAGGAGAAAACTTTTCTTAGAGTGCATTTAGCCAAGAAACTGCTTCCAGAAAGTATTTTTAAAGAGTTGGAGACCAGAGGAATCAGACGAAGGAATCTTAGGATTTGCATTAAGATTTTTCTTTTTTCAATACGGAATGGCTTTTACGACTCTATTTGGCGAAAAAGGTGTATAAGGGTTGCAGAATGGAAAAAAAAGAACAGGAATTACGAGAAGCATGAAAGGGTTCAGTCCTTCAGGCAAAGACAAAAAGAAGAATACTGCACAACGAGTGGTCCAAAACAAAGTGTTACTAATAAAGGAAATACCAAAGTGGCAAGAAGAAGAGAAGTTGACTCTCTTTGGACAAAGGCAATAGAGGAGTACATTAAAAGTAGTTTCAAACCACTATGGTTTGGTTCTTGATAGAGCTGACACAGAAATCTGGCTTACCCATAAGCCAGTATGATAGGTCGCATCAGGTACTCATGAAGCAACCGGATAATGCCAGGCTTTTTATTTGTAGTATAGTAAATTTGTAATATTGTATTAAGTATTATAATAGTATTATATAAAATAAAGCACCGACGAGACTGTCAAAGCCAAAAAAAAANCAAAAACACGAAACGAAAAATAAATATAGCGAAACCTTGCAAGAACTTGCAAAAACTTACATGATCTTTATAATTTGTCTGCACATATTTATCTACAGCAGACTTTAACTGAATCACATTGGGATAGATCGCTACTTGGATAATTTCTTCTGCAAAAACGTGCAAAAACTTGCAAAAACTTGTGCCCATTTCTTTAAAGAAGTGTTCCTGAAAATTTAGAAATTGCTGAGGAAATCAGTTGTGTTCTTGAGTTTCGGAAGTCGTAGTTGGCATGCGCAAGGTTTCGAAAGTTTTTTGTTTTCTTGTAGAGTGCCGAAATAAAAATAAAATAAAAAATTAAAAAATAAATAAAAAAAAAATTGAAAAAAACAAATGAAAACAAAAAAAAACGAACTGAAAACAAAAAATGAAACGAAAATAAAAAACGAAATAAAAACAAAAAAGTGAAAAAAAGAACAAAATAGAAGATTAAACAAAAGATCTAATCTGATCTTGTAGTACAGAATTTGAACATCATTGAACTATTCGAACTATTTCAAAAAGTCTGTCTAATGCGTGATCCAGGTTACAGATCTACTGATCCTGCTTGGTTTCCTAGTCCTAAAATATTTTGAAAGAGGATCGAAATATTTCGTAACATATTTCGAAATATTTCGAAATTACTTTCATAATATTTCGAAAATTTGATATTTCAAAATATTTCGAAATATATTACGTAATATTTTGCTTATATTACGGTTCATAAGATCTTACATAAGATTACGCTATTATAAATTTGCTGATGTTAAAGCAAAGGAGCTAAGGCTGAACTTTCATTTCAATAATGAGAAGTGGAACCTTGCAGGGTCGTATGTTACAATTAAAGCTCTATTAAAAAAGGCAGACACATTAGGCTTAACTAAAGAGCTCAAAAAACACAATATCATTTATCTTAATCAACTCATCACCAAGGACAGGAAAAGCCTAATATCATGGCAGCAACTTATATTGGCATAGGACTCTAGTAGAAAAGAAAGGAAAGCAAAATGGTTTGCTGTAGTTGAGGGGGAGGTTCTCCAAAACCACAAAGCAAGAGCATTAAAAGAAGAGTTTACAGCTCGCTCTCGGGAAATCCCAAGGCTTGCCATGAATCGGAGCTTAATTTTTAGTGATGATAGACGCAAAGAGTAGATATGGCTTCAAGATAAGGAGAATATAGGTGAAGTGCACAGAGTTATCAAGAAGGGGGAGAAAAGAGTTTTCGCAGAGCATAAGGGTCATAGTATAAATTTAAAAAACAGTGAGATGTCGTTTTTGGAATGTAATTGCCAAGACGAGCAAGATAAAAAGAAGCTCAAGTGTACGAAGTAGGTATGTAAGGAAGTCATTATTACCTAGCTTCCGAGACAGACATTCAAATCAAGCAAAAGAATAGTTCCTGTTTTCGAAGACTTTATAGAGAAAAGGTGTAAAGTTAAAAAGGAACTTGTCTCAAGAGCTAGTGAAGAGTTGGTATGGTTAAAACTAGTAGAACAAAGAGAACTGGAAATATTAAATAAGCAGAGGTTTGAACCTGGTTTAAGGGATTTATTAGACAAACAGATTAGATTCAATCTAGGTCAAGAAAAGGGTGAATTTATATTTTATACAGATGGTTCTTTATTTAAAGAGAAGGGTATCTCAGTTATGGGTGCAGGTTAGTTACAAACAGATAGTGAAAGGTCAAGGAATATTTTGGAGGGTTTTGCCAAATTGAAAGACTGGCCTTCATCTTCGAAGCCAGAATAGAGTTTAGATCTGGGTTGTAGTAAACTGGGTCACCCGTATCAAAACGGTTCACCTGGGTTTACAACACGGGTAAAAATAGGGTTTAAGATCATAGAAGAGCATTTATTCGATTGGTTAAGTTTTATAGGTATATCCATGATATCTGTAATAATTTTACACTATATAATAAGTAGCTGCGCAATGTAGTTGTGTAAAACCAGGAATAGGGAAGTCAGTTTGTTATGATGCCGAATATTATGTACAGATAGAATTATCTAACATATTTTTCTAAACGCCCATTAAATTTTGTTTATATAACTATTGTAACCATCCAGATATACTAATAGTAGTTAAATTTTGATTTGCAACAGGTTAAGGTGTATATGTTCAGTGTCAATTTCATATTTTATTTTTATAAAATTAATATGCAAGTTATATGAAGTCACGAATTATTTTGATCTGAGTCAGAATATCACTTAATTTGTCTGATGATTTATACAATCAATTTAAGGGTTAGTTTACAAAACAATGTAGAGAGGGCATCGATAAGATATTAATTTTAAGGTTATGTAATGCGAGAACAATAATAATAGTTTTTAAGAGACAATGAGATGTTAAAGAGTAACAATTAACAAATGCAACATCAATAAATTATTTTGTAGTGATGAATAAGATTAATTCAAGTATAACAGTAAGAGTAATGAGGTTTTATAACGTAACTTCATTATAAAGGCTTTGAAAAATTGATTACGCTAAAATAATTAAGAAAATAGAGCTATTGCTCTAAACATCCGTAAGCCCACAAGACATTCTTTACTATTAATTAAATATAAATAACCTGTCACTATCTGATTACTATTTTGATCTTAAGATCTTAAAAATTAATTTTTATATGATACTGCATATAGTTTTTGTTTTGTATAGTTGACCGAATACTCCAATTTTTTGTTCGCACGGTAATCATTACTGGCATGCGTATTAATCACACTTTGATTTTGTGATCTGTTTACCTAACAATCCACAGTTTGAAAAGGTTCACTTTTCTCAACTCCAGGACTCTTATATGCAACACGTTTTCACTTGGGTCACCTAATTTCAAATCACACATGTAACCCAGTGACAATTTTGCATCCGGGTCTAATTTCTAAGCCAGAATTAGTAGCTATTTGGCTAGTTTTGTTAACGGTTCCTATTAATAGCATAGTCTAATTCATACAGATAGTGCTGACGCAATTGAATATATAAGAGGTGGGAAAAGATACCTAGATGTAATCTTGAGATGGTGTAAAGTTAAGAATTATAATGTACAGATAAAGATTCAGGACCTAATACGAATGAAGCAGATTAAATTAGAGCTTATTAAAGTCAAAAGCCATAAAACAATCTCTGGAATAACAGGTCAGATTTTCTTGCGAAGAAGAGAACCAAACAGGGTACGATAGTATATATCATACCAGAAACGAATGACTGGTTAACATGCAGCCTTAGTTGAAAAAACTATGTGGTGGAAACGAGAATAAAATCTTTTATTAAAAGAATACAAAATACCCAAATCGGTGCAGAATGGAAGGCCTTGCACAGGTCAAAAACCAATATATCGGGTATCTATCGAGTACCATATGACTATAATTAAAAAATAGATAAAATGCTACATATCAGTGACCTATCATATATATATCATATAGTTTGGCTAATCTTACATATATTGGGTACCCGATATGTATATGTAATAAAAATAAATTTTAAATCTATATATATTATAATTCTAAATCATTGTTTACAATATAGATATCCTATATATTCAAAAAATATATTCTTTAAAATATAAAAAATAATTTTACTACTTAAATTTTTTTTTAATTTGATACATATCGGGTACCCAATAAATACAGTATTAATTAGCAATAGAAATTTTTAATTGTTACAAATTGTTAATAATAATTTTTAAGCAATTAATAAATAAATTATCCAATATACATAGAACATTATCATAGAAAATTTTTAGATTAGCATAACAGAATACTTTATAAAGCATCATCAAATTGTGGGTTATTTTGAAAAAACAAAAAAACATATATTACAAAGCTGTACTAAAATTGTTTATATTAAAGATATTTTCATAAGTTCTTGACGAAATTTGATGAACATTTTATAAATATAAAAAAATAGCTTTTAGGGAGGTAACAGTCAGATCCTAGGCCTACCTTTAAAGGTTATAACTGCACCTAAGAAAGCTATTTTTATAAAGAATAAATATAGTAAATAACATTTTTTTGCGAACCAAACAATCACTTTTGCTTAAGTACTGAGCTACCTAATGGTAATTATCAGCCCATTTAGTCTAATAACAAACATAGTCAGAGGCTCTATCGCTCATTATTAGAGACGAAATTTTTTGCTTGACTAAATCTACTCGTCCAAATAGCTCTAGCAATTGTTTTATCAACACAAAAGGTAAAAGAATTAATCTGCTAAAAATATTTTATATTGATTTTATATAAATATTGTGTAAATAATGCTAAACTAGGTGATTTCCGGCTTTTGAAACTTAGAATTCAGCCTTGAAAATTCAAAGCCTAAAATCTTTTTTTTTTTTTAGTAACGCTTATCTATTGATTAATTTTATTTATGTAAAATTAACCTATCTAAATAATTAAATAAATTTATTGTTAGAGTATTGAGATTTTTTTTTAATATTTCATCGTTAAATACTGCTTATATGCCCAGTAATATTATCCTTATAGCCAACGATCTGCATGAATTTTTGATAAGCTTGTCAAGGAGCAGTCATTATTGCAAGATTAGCTGATTTATTGCAAATCATGTAGATTTTTGTTTTTTTTTATTGATTGTTTAGTGCTTGGTTGAGGCTTTTTGTTTAAGGGCAGGGTTTTGTTTGTTGTTTATATTGTAATATCTATGATTTTAGCAAATATAGGATAGGGCTAAGTATACAAATTGGTGGCTATGAGCATACAGAGTTAAGGAATGAAGTTTATAAAGGTTTTTGTAAGAAGTTACCTTTGGTTTTGCTATCGCTCACCTTAGTAAAAGCTGGCTCTATCTCCCACCCACCCACTCTAGATATTGTAGTTAGGGTCTTTTTTTTTTTAGTTTCATGGTTGCATGGCAGTGCAAGGACAAACATTAGCAATTTTTGGGCCCCAAGGCTACAGGAGCAGTGCAGCGACCTTTATTAGTGGACAATTATAGCTACCTGGGTGGTCAACCCACGGGTCACCCACTTGTCACCTGTTGGTTAACCCACGGGCCATCCATATCTGCAATATCGTAATCTGCACATAAATCTAATTTACCATGATAGTATATAGATAAAAAGAAAAACATAAGATTAATAAAATAGCAAATATATTAGCAAATATTAAGAAAAATTACATTCTCCCAAAGATTTAGATGATTAATTTCTAGTTTTTGCTTTCTTCTTTTACAAGTGTTCAGATTCTTCATTGCGCATGAATACATGAATGTGTGCATGCATATGGACCTAAGCTAATATGCTCATACAAAATTAGTTAAAATCCAAATATTATAAAATCTTTCTAACATTTGATTCGGTAGGTTTTTTTAAAATCAGCATAGCATGGGCGAGCTATTCGGTCTGCAAGATTTCATTAGAATAAATTGAATCAATAAAAATTGCTCAAGTATTGGTTCATTTATTTTTGTATATGATCGAAATTGAACGTTAATGTCTGCAATAAAAAAAAATTAAAAATTAGTACGATAAAAATATTGAAAAATATATTATGCATGAAAGCTTAAACTTATATTAAAGATATCTAGTCCGCTTATCAATTATTTAAGGAAACAAATATATAACGATAAAAAAATGTTCGTAAAAATTGTATAGCTACCAGATCCGTATGGTAGAGATTTTATCAAATCATTCTGCTAATATATAGATTTGCAAATCAGTATGGTACGATTTTTAAATTTATGTACAATACTTTTTTGACAATAGTGATTTAAGCCACATGGCTTTGATCAGCTGGCTGAGCTAGTGGTCGTACCCTAGGATACAATAACCGGTTAACTGTTAGGCTATCCGGATATCCGAATTATAAACTTAATAAAAAGATAAATTATTGAGGTATCCGGGTAACTTATAGGATAATATAGGGTAAAATACAATTATAATAAATACTAGCATTCTTGCACATCCTTACGGACGTGCAGTAAAAATAATTATGTACCATATTTTTATGGGATGTTGGTTTAAGAAATAAGGAAGTTGAGTATATATTATTATTGTTATATTTGAAATATTATTTATTTTAGAAAATTAAAATTGATTTGCCAGTTTTGTTTATGTACTTTATAAATATTTAAGTGTCTTTTGTAATAATCCTGTGAATCTGCAGCATTATTTAGTTGGTGAACATTTTCTATAATTGAAGATATAAATATGGATATTATGAAATAATTGGCTGTGATCTCTAAATATATAACATGGTAATTTTTGGGTTGGTAATTGCCTGTTTAAGATGCTGCCATGTGAATGTATGTGATGAGTTTATGGCTTATCAAAACGTTTTCACGGTTATACTGTTATATGTATGCATACGTATTCACAACCGATTGGATGAATGATTGGCTATGCTTATTAAATTGAAAATTTGACGACTTAATGTGGTTGGTGTAACCAATAGCACGTTGACATTTCTAATTTTATTTAATACAGAATATTAAAAATTTTGATTATATTACTTTTGCTATTCATATTAGTATAATACATTCGTAAACACTTATATACCTACCACATATTCCTATATGATTATCCAAAAATATCATTTAAACTCAACTATTAGATACCACGTTAACTATAATTTCTAAATCGGTAAATGCTATTCAGTAAGCTAAGCTACCTACTCTTTCTCGTCTATATCTTAGCTATAACACGTAATTTTTACTTATATTATTGTTCTACAATATTTCCACTAGAGCTGCAGACATTAGAATATCAATGAACATATACTATGACGTTTGACGTGACGTTTAATATGATTATATATAAATTTTATATAACATAAAGAGTGATGTACTACCTTGAACCTTCTAAATGTCTGCAGCTCTAATTTCCACCTCTTTCTTTATATCACAAAACATAAGCACGCAATAATTAACAAACACGATTCATTCAACATACTAAATAGATGACAAATGGAAAACCAATTATATACTCAAGAAATTTCCCGTTCCTGGTTTTAGCGCAACTGTGAATCATATTTTAGTGAATTTATTACTTAAACCTTGATATTTGTGTCTTTAATTATTTATTCATGGGATTTATAGTGCAATTAAACTTTTAGCTTCGGAGAGATCAATTTATCTTGTGACAACATAAGGCAAAAAAAAATTTCAAATTCAGGTTTCTTGACAACATTCATGTTTGTGTGTATGCATAAGCAAGCCAATCAGAACGTTTTTAACGCAGACATATCATAGAGATTTAATAGTATAGATTTTAATTTGTGTATTATTTATATACTAGTATCACCCGGTGTAAAGCTTGTCTACATCATAAATTTAATGTATTTTAAATAAGAACACAATTTTAATATTTCATTTATCATATTTATTTAATAGGTCAATATAAATCAGTTACACTTTAAACTTATACTGCTTTCAGTTTTTTTGTAAGTATTATAATAACAATTATTATATTATATATATGAATACATTCTTGTATAGTAAGCACTTATTTTATTTTTCTATTACATACTTTACACAGTACGGAATACAATAAGAAAAGCACAAGTTGAATGCTGCGTGATAAAAGGATTATTCTATACTATTATTGTTCCAAGTCATTTCTGAATTTACTTCAATTCTGAATTGAAACGTGTTCTTTCACGATTTTCTCAATCGTCAATTTATAATGCAGATCATGAGCCATAGAATAATTACTTATTAGATTTGGGTTAGACAAGACACCCGACCTATTGCCGAAAAACAAATGCGGAGCGGGGAACGAAAAAATTTAATTACATTATTAAAAGATACATATTCGAATGTATTCTTTTAAGATATGAAAGTTAGCATTAATATTTAGTGATTCATTTTTATTCGCGTTTATTTATTTTTTTATTTTTTTACATTATTATTATTATTTTTCGCTTTTTTTTATTATTAATTAGTAAAGATAGCGGTTCTAAAATGACAAATGACATTTCACGATTCACAAATAACACATGCCAATTGAGAATCAACATAAATTCAGAATAACGTGGAACGTTATAATAATAAGAGGTTTCAGATTAAAATTATCAAATAAGAGATGTACAAATCAAATCTTATTTATTTTTTAATTAAAATTCGAATACACTTTTATATGACCTTCATTATTATAAATTATTTTATTGTTAATCGATACTGCTTCTAATATCGTTTTATTATTATTAAATAGTTTGTTGATCTGCATAATAAAAAAAAATTTTACTTATCTTGTCAAATGGGAGTCTCTAAGCACTCCAATTTCATTTTTTCGATTTCAAAATTTTGATACAAAAATAAGATTTTTTAAACTCTTATTTATTTTCGAAATACGCCTGGATCTCTTTGTCTGGCCACTAATGACACCTGATGAATACGTAAATTAGAATAGAATGTACAAAATAATTTTTTTATATTGATCAATATAGAGTTACTTTATTTGATTGATGCATTACCGTTATCCTTTTATTTGAATAGGATATAAAACCGGTTATTAGATTATGTTAAAGGTTACAACCTTTCAGATAAAGAATTATCTGGATACGAGCACTAGGCTGAGCCAGCCGATCAAAATTATAGCTAAGCGGCTGGCTAACGGCTGATTAATGTTTTTTTTATAGCTATTTTCATAATTCCTGGAACACCTGATAAAAATTGACCGAATGATGTTTCGACCGATTCGATTAAGTTTATGATTTCAGGAATAAGAATCAGATACGTAATTTAATAAGATTAGGTGATTAATATATATTACAATAAGACTAAATATCGTAAGTTGTAAAATTCAATGCCTATTCTTTGGTGCTCAAACGAAGCCTTTATTCATTTCTAACTATTTTTCGACTTCCATTTTCGTTCAAATGAAGGCATTTATTTATTCCTAATATTATTTTCGTTCTTGTCGAAGACGAAAATTTTATTTTTAAAGAATTTGGGATATCTCAATTCATGATCATATTTAACTTTTTTAATAGCAGCACAGGTTCGAGTAATATATTTGTCATAAAAGTCTAATTTATCTTCTATTCCTTTTTTACATTTCTTGTTAAGGTTTATTGGTTGACATGAATAGTTTTTTCCATAAATTTTCGTACAAACTAACTAAGCACACCAATCATGTTGGACAAGCATTCAAAAAATATTTTGAAAAAGGCATAGAAACTATTACTACTGAATACGATTACTGTAAATGGTAAAGGGCGAAATAGTATAAAAAAAGCGGCACAACCCACTTCTCGCCTGCTCTTCGAAACTATAAATTTAATACATGGATAATGTGTATCTCCGTTTATGGTTCTGGCTAATCATTTATTTTAATTTTGCAAATTTATTCCCTTGTTTATTTAATGCTCTTGCTCATTCATTTTCATAATAGCTTGGGTTCTTTTCTATGATCGTTGACATTATTGTATGACAATCGTAAAATGATCATTATGATACAAAAAATAGCTTTATTAATTATTTTTTTTATACTGAATCAATAACTTATCGAATTCAGCTGAAACATCATTCGGTCAATTTTTATCAGATCTTCCAGGAATTATAAAAATAGTAGTAATAAAAAAAAAGCCAAGTTCTGGGACGTCTGAAAATTTTCTTGATTACCAAAATCTCCTCAATCTCTTTAAAAATCACCTAACTTCTTCACTATCGATTCCTAGAACAAGACTCGGAAAGTGAGAAAACTTATGCAAAAAAACCATTAGCCAGCCGATCATGTTGTATCAGCTAGCTTAGCCGGCTAAGCCAGCTCAGCCACGGCTGCATTAGCCGGCTTAAAACATTATTTCGCTCGTATGGCTTTATGGTGTGAATTTTATCAAATCGTACCATACTGTTTATAATAGCAGATCAGTATGGTACGACTTTTAAATATAAATTATGATACTATATTTATGCAGATCAGTATGGTTACGGTTTGATAAAATTTGCATCCATACCATACTAATCTGGTATGTCGTACTATACTGATATTTGCAATGCCGTTTTTTTGCATATTGTTCTAAGATAGACTAAAAAAAAAACATTGTCGCATTTTTTTTTTCAATTATAATATACTGTATAAATATGATAACACTTTAACAGAATTATATAAAATATATTTTATGTTATCTATATAATTCAGTAGTAATACCGGGTCACCTGGGTGGGTATTTGGTAATTTTTTTCTTGTTTTATCATTATAATTTTTTTTTTTTTTATTAATTTTTTTTCGCATTTTTTTATTTTTTATTTATAATTTAATTTTTTTATTTTATTTTAATTTTTTTTATTTAAATTTTTTAATTATCGTTTTTATTTAATTAATTATTTATATTGTGTAACCTGATCATCATAAATATGATCAGGCTTTTTTTTTATTTACTGTTATTTAATTTTTTTTATCTAGATTTGCTTTTCGCGTTTTTTTTTATTTTTATTTTATTTTCTTTTTTGCTTCACTAAAAAATCAGTTGCTTTTTTCTTTTTTTTAGAGAATAGAACCGGGTTCCTGGGATATGTAGTTTTTTTTCATTATTGTTTGTTTATTCTTTCTTGAACTAACGCTTTCTTTCTTTGTAGGTTTGTTTCGCTGGAAAATTAGTAGTAGGGTTAGTGGAGTCACTGTAGTGGGTATTGCCGTTTATAGAGTATAGAGATTTGGGCTTTCGTTATTTTGGCACTATTGTCCATGGAGATTTCAGGCCTCGCCATTTTAGTGTTGTCGTCGGCGATTTCAGGCTTTTTCCATTTTGGTGAAGTAGTTTGTGGAGATTTGTCTTTGGTAACTTTCTTTCTTTGAACTAACAGTTTCTTTCTTGTAGGTTTGTTTCACTAAAAAACTAAGTAGTGGATTTAGTGGAGCTGCTATAGTGGG
This sequence comes from Gigaspora rosea, assembly GCA_003550325.1. Lineage (NCBI taxonomy): Eukaryota > Fungi > Glomeromycota > Glomeromycetes > Diversisporales > Gigasporaceae > Gigaspora > Gigaspora rosea. The sequence continues at coordinate 19,892 of QKWP01000963.1, forward strand.
TTCGTCGTTTACAGAGTATAGAGAATTGGTATTCGGCATTGTTGTTTGTGCTTTGTTATTTCGGTATTGCTTCAGGTTTTCGTTGTTTGTGAAAATTTCATTTCGTCTTTGGTGATTTTAGATTTTCATTCTTGGAATATTTTCGACGTTCTTCTTGATAAGTATTGGTATTTATTTGTGATTTTTTTTCTTCAACTAAATGTTTCTCTGTTTTTTTTTTTCTTTTAACATTTTTCTGATCTTGGAGCAATTTCCACATGTCTTTTGGCTTTACTTCGTGAAATAGGATTTTGCGAAATAGGTATAGTGGCTTTTTTCTTTCTTTCTTTTTCTTAGCTTGAACTAATGTTTTTCTTTTGTGGATTTAGCTTTTGGGACTTTCTGATGTGATTTTGTTATTTGGCATTATCGTTTTGCAAGTTTTCGTTTAAGATAAGCGGTTTCTTTTATTGTTTATTATTTTATTTTTTTGGGCTTGAATTATTTTTTTTCTTTACTAGAATAATAGATAATCACTTTGGCATCATCGTTGCTTTTACGAGTATAATTTCGCCACCTCAATATCATTGTTATTCAAGTTTTTGTTAGTGGGTTTCATTGCTTTTAGCATCGTTGTTTGGGTCTTCAGTTTTTTCTTCTTGAGTATAAGTAGAGTGAGCCAGGGTGGAAGTTTGTAATGGTTCTGGCGTACAAGCCGAGTATCAAATTTGGATATATATTATGAATCGCAGTGAAAGGATCTTTAGTTATTTTTTTTATTTTTTTTTGTGGTACTGTGCAAAAGATATAGGGTTTATTATATAATTGATCGCATTATAATAAATTATATATATGGGTATTAATATTAATAAAGTTAAAGTTATTTAATAAAAATTGTATATTTGTTTTTTTTTATTGGTTCTGCGGGATGTGACTTTTTTAATAAATTAAAATTAAAATGAAGCAGTAATATTACTGTCATTATTACAAAATTTATATACGATATATACCTGATATATATATGGCATATATACTATATGTGTCTGACAAGTGTCCGATATCCCCATGAACTCTACACATATCGGGTATCCTATAATATATACCGGGTACACGATGCATTACAGAATTTATATATGCGATATATATACGGCATGTGTATAGCATGTGTACTATATGTGTACTATATGTGTCCGACATGTGTCCGATATGCGACATTAGTCGGGTACATATCGGGAATGTATAAATATATCTTACACATATCGGTGACATATCATCTACATATACTATACATATTGGGTACCCGATATTATACCGATGTGCATCATTTTGACCCGTGAAAGCAACCAAATGATGCTGGGCTTTTTATATAATAGTAAATTTGTAATATTGTATTTAAGTATTATAATAGTATTATATAAAATAAAGCATCGACGAGACTGTCAAAGCCAAAAAAAAAATAAAAAAAATAAGCATTTTATTAGAAACTTACCTGCAATTCCATTGGTTGATTTTAATCGTGGCTGTCACGTGACTTTTTTAAATTCAAAGTAATAAAATTTTGGGGGTACATTTAGGGAGTACAGTACCAAAAAAGTAAGAACAGAAGTATCAAAAACATAAATTTTTGCACTTTGAGATATTTGTTTTGAATTTTCCTAATCGTGTTATAGTTTTTACTAATTTTCACTCACCTTTCTGATTGGCTAGGATTATTTTCATATCACCTTTTTAAAATGTGATATCTTGGTTAGGGTTAGTGATGGGTTAGAAGGTGATATTATAAAATTTTGCAAGGAATTTTTTTTGCTAGTGCGCAAAAAGTGATTTCTTAGGCGAGTTTTTATGATAAATGTGGCTTTTCAAAAAAGAGCGATTGTTGTTTTGATTGTCATGTTACACCTGATCTTGTGTTCTGATTGGTCAGATCAGTAAAAGATCGGTAAAGGTGGGTGAAAATTAGTGAATGCTGTGTTATATTACACCAAATCATTGTCATTTATTGGACAATAATCACATGGGGCTAAATTTTTATGCCGATACTGGGGTAAATGCATGCCACCTGGCATGCCTGGCACGAGCTGCCGTGCCATATGAGTTATAAACAATAATGATCATTTCCATTTTGGGCGTCGGGTATCCAGTTTCAGCTGATGATGATCTAAATTAGCCAATTATAAATTAACATAGAATTGTTTTGATTCAGATTTTTATTGATTTTTATTTCAGCCCGATCGTTTGATTTTTATCAAGAATTATTTTGAACAAGACGTTCAGTCATTGTCAAACTCTAATATTCGGAAACTGGAATATAGACCAAATGGGTTAATATTTGGCTCAAGTCCTGATATGCAAAAAGAAAATCTGCTGAAATGGAAAAAAACCAAGATGTATTGATGATGAAAAAAGCTGTAAAAAGCACTCGCTCAATTACTACCAAGATATAGAAGTAGCGTGTTTCAAAAAAATATTATTACCGAAGTGAAAGTTCAAAATTAATATGAATTTCATTGTCATCAAAAGAAAAGAGAAAGGGTAGTGGAATAAGCAGTCGTTGCTGTTGTTATCAAAACGAAGTTGTAACGAAAAGATTAATGTCTAGCAGTTTATGACGATGGTGTGATATACGGTAAAACCTCTATAAGTGCACGCTCTTGGGGCCAATATTTAACAATGTGACTTGGAGAACAATAGGAAAAAGCGCTTATGGAGGTTTTACTGTATAAGGGGTTTGCTTACTAATTCTAATATTTCTTTTTATTCTTATCATTGAATACAGTACAATGATCGGACTTCGAAGAAAAAATGATAGAATAACGATGGAAAACTACTTTGAACCTTTCGAAGATTTGAGTTGTATTATTGAGGTAAACTTTATTCATTTAAATACTTTTTAATTATATATGAAATAAATTATTAAATTTAACTATTTTCTATTTATGGTATCCTGGAAACTTTCGGAATGTTTAAGAGCATTTATTGCTGTATAGCGACACAAATTTTAGAATGTATAAATGTTCAAAATTTCGTCACAGTATGTATGATATATGACACGTCATTATTTACAGCGCAATCAAGGGCAAGACCTACAACAAATTTTTACCTGCTTAGAAAAAATTCCAACAATCCAAATACATCTAAGGTTAAAAACATTTTTTAAATACAAAAAGGTTAGTTAATTTACATAGGTCAAACAATATATTAAGAGGTTGTATTGGTTTTAACAAAACAGTTTGCCAAAATTTCAATATAACCTTATATTGTTGAACTGTCGTGCATTATGTAAAACTGTGTCAGTGTGGTTTGTGTAAATGGGGCGGTGGTGGTTGGCGGTGCGCCAGCCAAAGGGTTGAGCCTAAATAGATGTATCATCGACCTATTTTTTTTGGTAAAGGTCAACAGATTCTGAAAAAGGAATTTGTTATGTTTTCCTTTATACATGTAATAGTTATATCCTGTTATCTTGATATAGTAACAACAAAAAAAAATTGAGAGTTGATGTGTTTGCATTTAGCCATTCTGACCATATTGTGGGTTAGTGTGGTTGGTTCTGTCGCCTTTGGTATAAATATGTCATCGACCCTTTGTTTTTGAAATGTGTAAAGGTCAGCAGATTCTGGAAGAGGGATTTGTTATCATCTTCCTTTATGCATATACACACTCACTTTGGTTATATCGACATTTTTGAGTCATTAGTAAAAATATTCAAAATTTTGATGTTGATACAGTGAGTTATACCGACATTTTATATTAAATTTTTGAAAAAAAATGTTGGTATAGAAAGATTTTACTATTGATATCGTTATATCCAGATATCGGTATAGCCAGAGTGACGTTGTAATAACAAAAACAATTGATATGTTGTTGTTTCTTAATTTAGGCCATTCTGTCCAATTTGCATTAGCTATCCTGACCAACTATCTGACATATTACTCATATTTCTTATATTATTTACCAGAAACAGCTACGAATATAATTTACAGCCATTTAACTGTATGCAAAAACTTGCATCCAATTCTGGAGGTTTCGTTCAAGGCGTGGAGTTATATGGTGTAACAAATAATTTTATCTCATGTCTCATCACTTCCGTACGTATTTGTCATTCTTTAAGTTGTTACTTACCTTCTATATTGTATCGTCATAGTCATGCTAATCTTATTTCAATAATATTAGGCATTTTTATGTCTTACTAGTACATGCAACCGCGTATACACCAAAAATTTGGCAGAGACATCTTGGCATAGATATTATATTTTTAGGGTTAATGTTATAAGAAATTAGAATACATATAAAGATGTGTTCTTTCTCTTGGTTGAGAACAATGCACGCTCTTTGTATTTCGCTCTAAATTAAAAATTCTATAAATCCCCTGAACTCCATATGCCAAGTCCTTCTAACGGAGTCAAATTCGGCATGAATGTACTAAGCTCTCCCTTATGATGGTTACAATAGTTCGAAATTATGTTTTATCAATATTACAGCATTTAAGGGATTGACAGTTGGTTGTTAATTAGGTATTTTTTTTTTAAATACAAAGGACTTTTGACTATTTTTTATAGCGAGTCCTATCCCTTAAACTGTAAGCAATTCCAGGCAAATTTGCCTGGAAAATTGCTATAAATATACTTATAATCTACTTTTTTTAAGATTTAAAATATTTAATTAAATTTTTTTTTGATAATATTTAAAAATAAAGATTATATTATAGTAGTATATTATAAGAAAAAAGTTTAAGTTGTTTATAAGCTAAAAATAGACAAATTTTGAAAAAAATTTTAGCCAAAAAAATTATTTACTAATTCTTGGCGAACTCTATAAATATTATCTCTAGCCTCTTGTTTTTAATATATATTGTAGTTTATAAAAAGTATTACAACTTTTATTATTGCAACATTTGTGATTTACTTGTAAAAATTAAGACTTGTATTAGAAGTAAAAATTTTTTTTATAGACGGGAACATATAAAATTTAAGAAAATCTAAAGAAAAATTTTATAGTAAAAATTTTAAAATAAAAACTTTAAACTTTTATTACTTTAAAGGTTATTAATAACTTTAAAAAATTTTCATAATAAAGTTTATAAAATATATTTTAAAGAAAATATTCTATAAATAAAGTATACCCTATATTCTTAATAAAATTTTATTTTATTTAAAAAATTGTAAATATTTCTAAAAATTCCAGGCAAATTTGCCTGGAATACGGTTTAAGGGATAACTCTAATAACAGTTAATCTCACATCCCGTGATGCGATTATATATGGAGTGCTCCGTATTAAAAGGTCCCATTTTTACATTTATCTCATTTTGAGATAATTGAGTTTAACCATTTGTTTTGATTTTCGGACTGATTCGGGATTAATTAAATTTCACGATTTTGATTGGTTAAAGAAGGCAGGTGACTATCGGATAATCTCGTGACGTGTTGGCTCTACGCAGCCTCATGTAATTTTTCTTTTTAAATTATCTTGATTTTTTATTATGCAAATCAACTTTTATTAATAATTGAAAAATATCAATTATGTCAAAATTTACATGAATTTAATAAAAACTCATTTTTCAAAAAATTGTAAAAATGGGCCCTTTTAATACGGAGCACTCCATATAGGCGACCAATCGGAATGTGCATCACAAAATTTTTTTCTTTTATTTCTGTATTAATCATAAATTACATTTTGATTAACATAGGATTGTTTTGATTATTGATTTTTATTTTAGCCCGATTGTTTTGATTTTTATCAATAATTTTACGTCTTTTAACAATTATTTATTTATTTATTTTTTTGCGCTTATCGATCAAAGATTTTCTTAATTAAATTTAATAATTAATACATTCGACTTATTTCACAATGACAAAAAAAATTTAGTGAACAATAAGATTCATCTCGAGACAATAAGATTCATCTCGAGTCCAGCCTAGTTGCTGGTAAATTGGAAGAATTATTTTGAACAAGACAAATAAATACGTTCAGTTATTGTCAAACTCTAATATTTGGAAACTGGAATATAGAACAAAAGGGTTAATGTTTGGCTCAAGACCTGATATACAGAAAGAAAGTCTGTTGAAATGGAAAAAAACCAAGATGTATTGATGATGAAAAAAGCTGTGAAAAGCACTCGCTCAATTGCTACCAAGATATAGAAGTAGCGTACTTCAACTTATAATCTAAGTTGAAAATTAATATGAATTTCATTGTCATCAAAAGAAAAGAGAAAGGGTAGTGGAATAAGCTATTGTTGCCGTTGTTATCAAAATGAAGTTGTAACGAAAAGATTAATGTCTAGCATAGTGTTTTGACCCAGGTGGGTGTCACCTGGGTCACCCGCGGATGGGTGGGTGACCTGGGTCAAGTTGTAACAGCCTGGGTGAGAATGGGTGGGCAACTCGCAGGTGACCCGTGGGTTGACCCACGGGTCACTCACCTATGGGCAGAGACCCGATACAAATTAATGCAAATTTGTGAAGTCAACAGAATTAGATTCGAAAAATATTTGATAGTAAATTATTTAAAGGAAACAATAATGCAGTACAGAATTTTAATAAACAGTATTATAGCAGATAGTATTTCTGCATTACAGCATTACGGTATTACGGCATTACGGCATTATGGCATTATGGCTTTATAGCATTACGACTTTACGGCATTACGGCATTACGCCTTTACGGCTTTATGGCTTTACGGCTCACAGCAATTATGGCAAAAAATAATGCTCTACCACCAACTATAGGTGGGTCAAATCACTAGTCATATTAACCACCTGAGATTTTTTTTTAATTGACCCAGGTGACCCGGGTGGTGCCTTTTTTGGACTGACCCGTTTCCACCCGGGTGGCACATTGTCCACCCGTTGGGTGACCCAGGTAAAGATTTTTTAGACAGGTCAATTCACTAGTCTAGCAGATCACGACAATGGTGCAATCACAATTTTAATCCATTAAGTTTTATATACGGTAAAACCTCTATAAGTGCACGCAATATTTAACAACGTGTACTTAGAGAACAATAGGAAAAAGCGCTTATGGAGGTTTTACTGTATAATGTTTTCCTTACTAATTCTAACATTTCTTTTTATTCTTATCATTGAATACAGTACAATGACCGGACTTCGAAAATAATGGCAAAATAGAATAACGATGGAAAACTACTTTGAACTAGAGATGGACACGCGCGGGATTTTTAATATGATCCCAAAATAAAATTATCTGGCCGGCATTACCATATTATCTGGCCTGCATTAACATATATAGTATGCTTAAATATTATAAGAATTTTTCTTTATGTAAATTTTACCCATTTTATATATAAGTAAGCATTTTTATTTAGAATAAATAAGATTTATAAGAAATAACTAATTTGAACAAGAAAATTAATTTTTAATAATAAATTCTGCAAGTTTTTTTTTTATTAGACAAAAATTAAGAAGCTCAGGAATTTGTAATCCAATCCCACGCGGGATCCGCACGTGACGCACAGGATTTTTGAAAAAACCGTGATTTGCCCATCTTTACTTTGGACCTTTCGAAGATTTGAGTTGTATTATTGAGGCAAACTTTATTCATTTATATACTTTTTTAATTATATATGAAATAAATTATTAAATTTAACTTTTTTCTATTTATGGTATCGTGGAAACCTTCGGAATGTTTAAGAGCATGTATTGCGTGCGGCACAAATTTTCGAACGTATAAAGTTCAAAATTTTGACACAGTACGTACGATATGCGACATGTCACGATTCACAGCGCAATCAAGGGCAAGACCTACAACGAATTTTTACCTGCTTAGAAAAAATTCCAACGATTCAAATACATCTAAGGTTAAAAACATTTTTTAATACAAAAAGGTTAGTTAATTTACATAGGTCAAACAATATATTAAGAGGTTGTATTGCAAAACGGTTTGCCAAAATTTCAATATAACCTTATATTGTTGAACTGTCGTGCATTATGTAAAACTGTGTCAGTGTGGTTTGTGTAAATGGGAAAGTGTGGTTGGCGGTGCGCCCGCCAAAGGGCTGAGCCTAAATAGATGAACCATTATCGACCCATTTTTTTTGTAAAGGTCAGCAGATTCTGGAAGAGGAATTTGTTATGTCTTCCTTTATGCAAGTTAGCTATCTTGATATAGTAACATCAAAAAAAATTGAGCTTATGTGGTTGCATTTAGCCATTCTGACTATATTGTGGGTTAGTGTCAAGTTTGGCACATTTATCCATTGGGGTGGATGGAGAACAACTCCAATGGCATCATTCCATTGCTCCATTGAGAATAATTTGCGAATGGAGCCAATGGACTTATAATATAGTATTTGTTTAATAACTAATATCTAACTCCATTGGCTCCATTGACTCCATTGGTTCCATTGGCTCCATTGGTTTGCAATTTTTTCAATGGAGTATATCCATTGCCAACCCTGGTTAGTGTGGTTGGCTTTGTCGCCTTTGGTATGCATCTACTTCTGGTTGACCTCAGGTTGAAGCTTAAATAAATGTGTTATCGACCCTTTGTTTTTGGTACGTGTAAAGGTCAGCAGATTCTGGAAGAGGGATTTGTTACGTCTTCCTTTATGCATATAATAACAAAAACAAATGATATGTTGATTTCTTAGTTTAGCCATCTGGCCAATTTGCATTAGCTATTCTGACCAACTATCTGAAATATTACTCATATTTTTAATATTATTTACCAGGAACAACTACGAATATAATTTACGGCCAATTAACTGTGTGCAAAAACTTGCATCCAAATATGGAGGCTTCGTTCAAAGCGTGGATTTGTATGGTATAACGAATAATTTTATCTCATGTCTCATCATTTCCGTACGTATTTGTCATTCTTTTAAGTTGTTACTTACCTTCCATAATGTATCGTCATAGTCATGCTACTCTTATTTCAATAATATTAGCATTTTTATGTCTTACTGATGGCTTAGTACATGCAACCGCATATACACCAAAAATTTGGCGGAGACACCATAGTCTTCGTGTAAACATCTTGGCGTAGACATTATATTTTTAGCGTTAATGTGATAAGAAATTAGAATGTGTTCTTTCTCTTGGTTGAGAACAACGCACGCTCTTTGTATTTCGCTCTAAATTAAATATTCTATAAATCCTCCGAACTCCATAATTTACTGTCAAATTTTTGTTGGTAAGTAATTAAGTCGTAGCTGTGCTGCTGTATTCGTTCTTTTATTAGGTCCTGATCGTTTGTTGTTTAGTCATTGCTGGTCCGCTGAGTAGAAGTCATGTTAGTACTAGTGATTAGTCGTTGTTGGTAAGTAATAGGTTGTAGCTGGTGCTACTGTATTTTGTTTTTGTTCTGCCGCTGATTAAACTGATGTTGTTGATTAGTCGTCATTGGAGCCGTCGAGTAGGTCGTCGTTTGTACTGATTAGGTGGGTGATTAAACTGTACTTGAACCCTCCCTCTCATAGAAATTTGTAAACTTTTCATCAAGTCCGGCCTATACAGTGTAGAGATCACCGGCCGATGCTACGCATTACGAATTCTACCAATGATGCCAATACTCGTTGCAATTATTATTACTATTTTTTTCATCTCGATGTATATGTTGTAAGGGGGACGGAATTCAAGTGGATTCGGAATTTCCTAGTTAAATTAGGACTAGGGTACGGGTAAAATCAACCCGAAAAATGTGGTTTTATATAAAATTTCGAGTCCACTTAAGTTCTGCTTCCGCTTATTAGATATTTTATTTTATTTTGTTTATTTTATTTATTTATTTATTTGGAAAAAACTATTCATACATTACGTGTATGTACACGGGCACTAATTAATTGATTTGCAAATCCGCGTAATATATAAATTATAGACCAAAATTAAACCCGATTTAAGGTTAGGGTTAGGGTCAGCTTTGGGGTTATAGTTTATAATAAAATTTTGCAAGGAATTTTTTTTATTAGAGCCCGAAGAGTGGTTTCATAAGCAAAATTTCAAGTTATCATATGTACCCGTGTTTATACACTAGTGTACAAATAGTAATTGCCTATTTATTTATTTATTTTTTTTTAAATTAATGTATATCGTCCAATCAAATCGTTGCACGTGACCTGCAATACCAACGGGATGCGTGATCTAGATTTACCTTTTTTCTTTATTGCCTTTGGTTTTATTTTGTTGAAAAAGTACTTTAAACTGTATAACTAATGTATAATTAAATAGAAATTATTAGACAATCATATGAAAGTCCCCTATGGCGCTACTTTAATGTGTGCCAGGTTTGTTAATTCTTTAAAGTTCGAGGGGGTCAGGTGTAGGGCTGTTAATCGATCCGGTCCGGGCCGATGGTCCTTCGGTCCATCCACGTCCATCCACGGACTGGGCCGGTCCGGTCCTTTTTAGGACGGTGTCATGTTCAATTTTATTTTTTATTAGTATTATTTTTTTATCGTTATCGTTATGTATTTCTTATTTTGGGGCTTGTGGGAGATCAAATCCCCAAACGGGTGATCAAGTCTCCAAACGGGTATACATGGTGTCTAAAATATGGATGATATACGGCATGGCGAAATGTTTTTAATATTTTCGTCATGGTGATTCAAAATACCATGTGGCGAAATTATTTTCGTCTGGTAAAATTAATTTCGCCTGGCGAACTTTCGAAATTATTTTTTGCCAGCAAAAATTATTTTATCTATTTTCGCCTGATGAAATTCCGAATTTTTTTTGTCTGCTGAAATTATTTTCGTCTGTAAAATTGTTACTGACAGTTGTATTATTATGTATAAGTTTATACAAAGATTGCTCGAAAGAAGGCGTGGAAGATTTAGTCCAAAAACCCTACTGTGTCTTTTTTATAAAATATTTCATTTCACTACTTTTAGATACATGAAATCGATGTTTATTTATACATTACAAATAACTTCGGGCTTTGCAATATGATTTAAATTTCAAGATTTAAAGTATCGGAGGATCTATTACTAATGAGGAGTAATGAATTTAGTTCCCACCATTTGAATACCAAAGGCCCCTTACTATTGTATTTCAATGGAGCATCGCCTCAAGACAAACCCATAAATTCCCTCGATTGTCGATCAATGCGCATTTCAGGAGGTCGACTAAAGCGGAGTTAATTCAATATATGATCTACACACTGCATAAATTACATTATTGATACCTATATAACCTTCTAACAATAATTGCATCAAAAAGGTAACCCTAACCCTAACCAAATTTCACTCCGCTTTAGCCGACCTCCATTTCAGGTCCCGAGTCATATGGCTTGGACCCGTTTTTTTTTTGCTAAATCTGCATCGGTATTGAAAGAAAAGGATTGATTTTTTATCAGATTTAACAGGTTATCGGCTCTTGCAAGATCAGTTTTGAGAAGTTCAGCAGTAATTCTACAATAATGGTTTCGATACAAAACATGACTACCATGCATAGGGTTCAACAGTAATAGATTTTTAATATACCAAAACGTAAAAGTTGCAGTAAAAAAAACCTCGCTAATATTTATTTAATATAAAAATTAGTTAAATATTATATTTAATTTTTGTCATTCGAAAATATTTGGGATTGGCGAAAATATTTTAGACATCCTAAAATATATTCGGCACGCTAAAATAATTTTTCTGCCTAAATTATTTTCGACATCCTAAATTATTTACGATTTAGTCTGCCTAAAAATAATTTAGCCATTTAAATTACGTCAAAGACAAAATAATTTAGACACCCATGTATACAAACGGGTGATCAAGTCTCCAAACGGGTGATTAAGTCCCCAATCGACTGATGAAATCCCCAATCGACTGATTAAATCTCCTAATCGAAGGATTAAAGCCCATACGAATTAAAATATGTATAAGGGTTTAGTTTCTGCTTATGAGAAGGGGGAGAACAAGTAGTTAACGATGGTTGATAGTATTTAGTATTATTGTGTATTGATTTATATTAATTAAAGGGACCCTTATACCCGTCATTACGTGTGTTAGTTTATCGTTTTAAACTATTTAACCTTAATCAATATTTGTTCACGATCAAACTAAACCGGCCCAATTGCATCAAGCCTCCCAACCGATCGTAACAACGGACCGAAAGGATAGTTGGTCCTAATAGTAAATATCAAATAAACTAAATCTATATTATTATGATAATACGCATTTTGAACCAACTATAAAATTTTGTTTTTGGTTAAAATTCAATTACAAACCCCTTAGTTTGTTAAACAAGATTAAACCACGTATAATATATAATGAGAACGGGATGTTGTTAACGTTAATAAAATAGAGAAATTTATTAATGACAGCAATGGCGTGATCAGTTGATTTAACATATTTGTGCGAAATAACGCCTATGGGGCATTATTTTGGAACACGAGTTTGAAATAAGCTAATGATTAATTTAGCTGAGGATTTTTAATGATAAAAATTATAATTTGCATTCGACTAAATTAACTATTATTAGCTTGCTTTCAAACTCGTGTCCCAAAACAAACTGAAGACTTACCATTCTAAATTTTAATTTTACAAAATACTTTTTTTCCTGCTAGCAGGTTTATATATATATATATATACGTACCGGTATATAATTTTATGATGCTTATACTATAACATTTTACCAATTAATTTTTTTTTGATTTTAACTTGGAAATAGCTCGACACAAGTAGATACTTATTTTTTATTTTTTTTATTAAATATATTAGGTTTATAAATTTTTAGTATTTGACAGAAACGTAAACACTAACAATATTATATTAATAAATATTTTTTTTTACTATGCAAGTAACATTTAATCGTTTTGTTAATTTACTTTAATATTTTCATATATTAAGACAATTCTTGCCTTGAATCAGTACAAGATTGAACATTTGGCGTGCCAGATTTTGATTATATTATTCAATCAAATTATCGAATGTTAAGTGGTTAAAAGTGTCAAAATATCTTTTTAACTAATTTTAACTATAATGTTCATATTTACAAAGTTAATTAAAGGTGTTATTTTGCTATATTAATATACTATATTACTTTCTAATCCATAATTTATGTATGACTAAAATTATCAAACGTATTAATTAATAAATAACTATTGCTCCTCTTATATCATATAAACAAATATTATAATTTTGAAAGCTTATTGTAAAAGTATTGAAATTCTTTATACTGATAAACTTAATTTCATTGTTATTGCAAAAAAGTATTATATTGATCATCGGTCCTGGACCGCAGTCCAGTCTGACTTTTTGAAAGACTGGCAGTCTTTTAACCAGGATGGACCGGACGGACCGATTTACAGCCCTAGTAGGTGTTAGAAATATTATTGTCATTAAATTATAAAGTTAGAGCAGTGTTTAGTAAAGTGCTTTAGCTAATATTTTTATTCCCTCAATATCAATATGATTGTTTATTAAGATCCAAAAAAATTAGAGTGGTGTTGATATAAAGTGCCTTTGCTAATGCTTCCACTCCTTCATTGCCAGTATTATCAACATAAAGAATTAAAGAAATTAAATTCCTCCTTCATTAATTTTATTTGAAGATCTAAAGAAGTTAAAATAGTGTCTATATAAAGTCCTTAGCAAAATGTTATTCAACTTTCAGTATGAATTTTGTTATCATAATACTTAAAGAAATTAAAGCAGTGTTCTTATAAAGATCCTTAGCCAGACTTTCCTCTTTCAATGCCAATATTATAGTAGCAAAATTTAAAAAAATTAGAGATGTATTCATATTAAGAGTTTCTACAAATGCTTTTCTGCCTTCAATATTAATGCTCTAAAGCTAATGTTTAAATAAATTAAAGCATTATTTATTGCAAAGTGCCTTTGCTTATGCTTTCAACTAATGTCTAAAGAATGTAATTGATGATCCGGATAAGATCGGCACTATTACCATATTGGGACAATAGTAAATTTTGGGGATAAGTACAATATAAATTTTTATTATATGCAGAAATCTGAAGTCGGTCCAATGAAAAGTATTTTTTTTATTAAGTTAACAGTTCATGTCAATTAATTGAAAGTTGTAGAGCACAATGAGACGCATCTAATGGTGGTTAGATCATTCAAATCGCCCCAGTGTACGCTGAGATATCGTTAAAAAACGATTGGCCGACTATATAAAATTTCTAGTTTGTTTACATAGAATTTTATATAGTCGGCCAATCGTTTTTTGGCGATATCTCAGCGTACACTGGGTCGAATNATTTCTAGTTTGTTTACATAGAATTTTATATAGTCGGCCAATCGTTTTTTGGCGATATCTCAGCGTACACTGGGTCGAATTGAATGCTCTAACTACCATTGGATGCGTCTCAGTGAGCTCTACAACTTTCAATTAATTGACATGAACTGTTAACTTAATAAAAAAATACTTTTCATTGGACCGACGTCAGATTTCAGCATATAGTAAAAAACATAGTAATTTCCCCCAAATTCTAATATAAAAATAGTGCCGATCTTATCCGGATTAGCAATTAAGGTAGTGTTCATATAAAGTCCTTCTGCGAATACTTTCATACCCACAATTTCAATATCATTACTGCAAAGACTTAAAGTAGTCAAAACATTGTTTCTAGAAAGTACATTCGCATACGTTTTCTTCTTAATAACCAATATTACTATCACTTGTATTCAAAGAAGCCTAAGTAGTGCTTATATGAAGTGTTTTGCCAACTCTTTTAATCCTTTGATACTAATATTATTGCAATGATGAAGCTTTAATGAGGCTAAAGTAGTGCACTTGCTAAGAGCTCTATTATTACTTTAGAATCAATACAATTGTAATAAAGATTTAAAGTATTATTTCCATAAATATTTTATCAACAGATCCTGAGACTTATAAATATTTCAGCCTTTTATTTATTTGTAGAAACATTGCAATTAAAGAAGATTTAACAGCAATTTTTTTTTTTAGATTGTCTTGGTCATTTTGCCAACCCTTCGAGTTTGATAAAGTTCTTTACAACCATTATAATAAAGCCAATTAAATTCCACTATTAAAAATTTGCCAGTATATGTAGTATAACTTGTGTATTAAAAGAACGGTTTTGGATAATAATGTTAAAGCAGATTAGTAATACATGTTTTTCTGCATTTAATGTTAAAAGACATGTATTCATAAGTTTTCTATTGTTGAATTTTTTGCTTATGTTACTCCATAAAATAGGAACAATAATTCTTCCAATAACGGTTTACAAGAAGGGCACGAATATAACTTTTAGAATCGAACTGGAGGTTATTAAATATTTTGAGAAAAAGCAATTTATAATTTTCTAAAGGATCATAAATAGTAGGTGCGTAATTACTTATCATCAGGAGCGTAGTGACGGATTCAGTTATTGTGACAGATTAAAATGAAATCAAATTAAAATGAAATATGTATACTATAAAAATTGACAAGCCAACGAAAAAATAAAAATTTTTGGGTGCATTTTTTAGGGTTAGAGGTTAAGGTTAGAGGTTAGTTTTAATATTAAACAAGTATAAGTGTGTTTTAGAAAGTTAAATAGAAACCCATATTTCATTTTAATCCAATTTCATTATGATATGCGACAGTTATTACGCAAGGCGATACAAAATTACATTTTTGATGCATTTATAGTTATTTTTTTATTCATATGCATAAATATTGTGAATATGAAAATATATGAAACTTTGTAAAAGATTCCTTAAAGGAAATGTTTACGTAATATAAAAATTATTGATTTCATTTTATAGAAAAGTTGAGATTGCTGCAAAAAATCATAAGTATACATTATTGGACAAATTAAAATTCAGCCGATAACTCCCTATGAACAATTCTGCAATTCCTTAAAATGGTTTATTATTATAAGTTTATACATGAATTTGGAATCATTTTGCTTCACCAGAAAGTTGCCTTTGCAATTTGCTACCATCTAACCAAATTAAATATTTAATCCAAACATAACAGGTTTCTAAAGATTATTATTATCCTAACATGATCAAACTTTAAACAAGTCTTTATTTAGACTTTGTCAAAGCAATACGTACAACGTTTCACATGTTCACAATGGCTATAAGAATGCGTCTTTTATCATTATACTAGAATTGAATCAATAAGAATGCTTATGAACAAGACAGAATCAATTCAGGTAACCAAAATAGAATCAATAGATACTATATCCCGAATACCAAAAAAAGGGAATTTTAATAAACCAAGTGAAAACTTAGGATTAAAACTTTCTTATTAGAGGCTATAGCGATAGATTGGATAGACTGTCACTTACTATATATAAAACTTTATTCTTGTCATTTTTAGTTAGTGTATCAAGTTCGTTTTATACATTAGTTTTTGAGCATTTAGCTTTTTTTCTGTCAAAATTTGCATTCTCTAATCGGACTTTTTCTGTTTAGGTATTTATATAGCTCACGAAAGTCCGAAATACCCGTATGCATTATTTCGTGCAATATGGTAAGTACACAGGACGAACTTGTGTATGTAGTGAAAACAATAACTGTTTTTTCTGTCTCCACGCACCTATAATCTATTATAAGCAAAAATAAAAAATGGTTCTATAAGAATGCACTATATATAACCATCAAACCATTTGGGCATGCATGTTTTTCACGTGTTTTTATATAAAATTAAAAAATGAAATAAAAAAAATCCAAGATAATTTGTAATCAACACTTCTCATATTAGCATTAAAATTTTATAGAATATATTTTTGTAACCTAAAAATTTATATTTAGCCAAAGTAATTCGATTAGTTAGTTGGGATAATATATTTTATATATATTCTAAAAATAAAATCAGTTTTTTATAAATGCGTAATTTAATTTTATATACAATGTTATATATACTGTAAAAAAAAAAAAATAATAATAATATATATATATATATATAATTGATTATAAGCATATATAAATACCACACACCATTTTTTTTTAATGAAAATATGAGTAGTACATCAAATTTTTATTTTTTATTTTATTATTACCAATAAAAAAAAAAATTCATATAAACCGCCCTAATATAAAAAAAAAATAAAACAAAATAAAAAATAAAAATTAGAAGAGATGAAATTTTATCGTTTATAGTATTAATATTTAACTTCATAATAATAAATAACAGATAATAAACAGTGAGTTCCTAATCTTTTTCATGATTAATCTACTAGTAGATTGCTCATGTCTTTAATGAAGAAATTTTATTCTTTTCATTTTTCACTAACTAGTAAACTTATTTTTTTTCTTTTTTTCCTTTGAATNAAAAAAAAAAAAAAAGGATTTGGCCGTAGGGTTTTTAGAAAACAAGTAAAAAAAAACAAACAAACCATACTTTAATGCTAGGTGCAGAGGTTCAAGTTTAATCAAATGACTATTACTTGCTCAAATCCTGGTGGAAAACTGGTGATAAACGCAGAGGAAAAGGATTAAAGACAATTGAGTGCGGGATAGGCCGACGGTGTAAGGTTAATAATCTTAAAATCTCAAAAATCTTTATATACTATTCAACTTAAATATCTGAATTTTTATAAAAAAGATCAATTATTCAAAGATATTAATATATAGTAAAAAAGATAGTAAAAAAATAAAAAAAAAAAGACAGTAAAAAACGATTAATAAAAGAGTTTAAAAAAAGATAGTAAAATATTTTAAAAAAGATATTAATCCATAATCCATAATCTTTTTTTTTCCTTTACATCTTTAAAGGCTAAATGTTACGGAGATGGATACAATCACCTACCTTGTAAATACCGTACATTTGTTGGTTTAGACTGCGCATATGGAAAAAATGCTAACCGTTATAACGGAATTGAGCATTTTCGCTATTTAACTAATGAAAGAATGTTGAAAGGGCTAAAAAATTGGTTTCCACTGGATTACAATATATGAACGGAATCGGATTTGGAAAAGATGAAATAAAAGCATTCAAATATTTCATGAAATCTGCTGATTTTGAACATGGTGATGGAACTTATATGGTTGGATATTGTTACCAACATGGTGCTGGAGTTATCAGGAATGAACATAAAACTTTCGAATATTATTTAAAAGTTTCGGAATTAGGTTACACTAAAGGAACATTTAATGTTGGTTACTGTTATAGACATGGAATTGGAGTAGAGAAAGACGAAATCAAAGCTTTGGAATATTATAAAAAGATGAGAGGTAAAATATTGCAAATCCCTTTTAGCAGTTTTAAAAACATTAAAAAGATAGGTGAAGGTGGATTTTCTGCTGTATATCAAAGCAACATGGGAGAACCAAAATGTCGCTCTCAAATCATTCTCAAAAAATAATGAAGATTTCATGAATGAAGTAAATATTAATAATTTGCTTTTTTTTTGTTTTTTTGTTTAAACCCTTGTCAATTGGTATTAATCATTAATTTTTTTAATTAGTTAATAGCTTATTACATTTCAAGTGTTAATTTAAAATGTTACGGAATATCAAAAGATAATTCAGGAAACGATATTCTTGTCTTAAAATTGGCGGAAATGGGTTCTTTAAGTAAAAATATCTCTACCATGTCAAAATTGAAATGGGAAAACAAACTAAAGTTGTTGCATGATATTACTTCTGATCTTGAAGCACTTCATTACGAAAATTTTATTCACCGTGATTTACATAGTGGTAATATATTACAAGACGATCTTAATAGTGCATACATCGCAGATTTGTGATTTTCAACTTCATCTAACAAAAAACCTGTGAATAATATTTATGGAGTCATGCCATACGTTGCACCAGAGGTCTTACAAGGAAAATCATACACACAAGAGTCAGTATATACAGTCTCGGTATTATAATGACGGAAATATCAAGCGGGCAAAGAGCGTTTGATGATATATAATTTTGACACTGACCTTGCATTGAAAATTTGCTATGGATTGAGACCAGAATTTGCTTTCGGAACGCCTAAATGCTATGTAGAATTAGCCAAATTATGTATGGATTCAGATCCACAAAAACGACCAAAAGCCAATGAAATTAATTTCCAAATTAAAAATTGGATGGATCACATAAATTCACTTGATGATAACGAAATTAAAGAACAATTCTTAACATCTGATATTTTAAATAATTTATCTCCTATAATTAAATACACTAAATCATCCTAATGAAATGTACACAAGTAATTTTATTAGTACAAACAACATATCAAATGCAATTTTAGGTTCTAAATTAATCGATTCTGAAATCCCTAATGAGGTATAATTTTTTTGTAAGTACTAATCGCTTCCATATGATATTCTCTCCTCATTACATTTTTTTTTGTTTAATTGTTTATCCCGAATCTTTTGTTTTTATTTGTGATCCCATATTTACTATTTCTGCTATATATTATATTTTCAATTACATTTATTATCCTCATATATATATATGTTGTACGTCGGAATGGAATTCTTGTGGATTCCGAATCAACTTAAGTTGCAACGGAATTCCAAACTAACTCGTTTGGTTAGAGAATTCGAATTCCACTTAATAAATGGATTCTGATTAATCATTATCAAAAAATAAAATATTTTTATATAAAAAAAAAACCAATGCAATTCTTTGTAATTTATTTGTCAAATTGCTTATACTGTAAATTTTTTAACAATGACCGATTTGCAAGAATATCCATTTTTATTTCGCAATTTATTTTAAAGTTACTTATCAAATTTTTCGTGGGAAGATTGTTAATCGACGTCGCAAAACTTTCATTACACAAGAAAATTATGATTTCTACATTAAGGCTTTACAAGATTATAAAATAAATAAATAAAAATCATTTATTTAAAAATCTATGCTATAAACTTACTTGAAAGATATTGTGATAATATGAAAGCATAGCTTAATAAAATAAAAAATTCACGACCGAAATATGACGATCTCGTCCATATTAAGATTCCCGAACGTGAATAAACATCGATCTTATGATACTTTTAGAAAAGAATCGGATGCTTGAAATCGCATATAATGCAGCTGAAATTTTTCCTTTAGGACCTGAAAAATACCCGAATTGGATACAGTAATATTTTTTAAAGCTATAAATCTGCGAGAAGCTTCACAAACGCGATCAATGTCACAATAGGGGCAATATAAAATGTAGAAAGTGTAAATGTGAAAAAAAAATCAGAGCTATAAATTCGTTGTGAATGTATTGTATTTTTTGTATAAAACTTATAATATATGTGTCACGTAGTCACTCAGACTACCGTGTCTTCGTGGGGTTTTACTATTAAACTTCACTCACTTGGCAGTACGACGACTGAATATCGTTCAGGTACTACCACCAAATAGATATTTCACATAGATAAGTTTATTCACTTAGAAGATCACAAAGGTATTATGGGTCGAAAAGCTAATGAGATCGAAGGCTAGAAGCTAGGCACTTCCACCTTAGGATCAATGCCTTATTTATTATTAATTACTAATACACTTGCATCTTGCTTTACTTCATCATGTATCACGATCACCATGTGCGTACCCGATCATTAATCACATGAGTACAACTGCGAATAAATCATATATCTCACATTTCAGATTATTCAATAATCATTTGATCTATATTGTACAAAAAATATTTTTCCTTTTTTTTTGCATTGCATAATTATGCCGAATTTTTAACCCAGCTGCTAATGTAAAAATGCCAAGTTGCTTGCGGAAAATAGCTGCCGTCCTAACAATCACACTTGTAATAATAAAATGTAGCTATTGTCTATGACTAGTAGAGGTGCAGGCGAATCGTCCCAATGATTGCCGTAACTAGTTACGACATAAGCTTTAGCTAGTTACGGCTTAAGCCGTAACATCATTGGGACATCATTGGGATGATTCGCTTGCACCTCTAATGACTAGTGATGTATTGTTGTGTAAATTGATTTCAAAACGCTTTAATTTCAAATTGAATATTCGTTAAGTGGATTTACAATCAACTTTAAGTTATTTCGAAATTCTTTAACGATTTGAGTGAATTTAAAATTTCGTTTCAACATAAGTGTATTTAAAATCAACTTAAGTTTATTTAAAATCCACATAAATTCCATTCCAGCATACAATATATATATCAGTTCCTACATTTGATTAAGACTGCATTATAGATTCAATGTGACTCAAGTTTCTAAAATCATTTTCAATAATCCCGACATAATTAGCTGGTGTTAGGTATAATTCAATAATTGTATTTTCGGGAAAATTTCTCGTACCGTAGCTTTTTTTAATGAATTTAAAAACGTAAATATGGAAAAATTAATAATATTTAAAATGAAATGATGCTATTATTAATATTTAAATAATGCAAAAAAAAAGTGGATATATATATATATGTAAACCAGGTAAATAATTCCAAAATTTCCAAATATGAAATATTTTAGTAGATCGTTTAAAGCACAAAAACCACATTTGTCGCCTTTTTGTGGTTGCTGGTTATTTGCAAAATTTACTAGATCCAAATGGATGCTAATATACGTTTTAAGTTGCTTTGGGTTATTAAAACAATGATGAACTGTGAAGTTAAAAAAAAAATCAATTATTGGAAAATAAGATTATTTATTTAAACTTAAGAATAAATTTTATTATATAATAAATTTACGTGATTACATAAATATTCTTAAATGTTTATATCATGCTAAGTAAATTTATATTATTGCAAGTGAAATGGGCGCCACCAGAGCCCTGTTGTATTACTTGTGTCAATTCTTGCTATTGTTTTTTTTAATAGTCTATTAAATCGGACGGTCTACGGGCTCTAGAGTGTCCAGGATTATGATCCGGCATAATATCCGTATAATTAACTTCATATCACAAAATATGCGAGTTTGCATAATTTTTAAATTAGCCATTTACACGTATAAAGAATTTCTATTGATTAATTGGCGTTACACAAATTAAGTTACACAGATATTCTATCCTTCTTACATAATGATTTAATATTTTATTGACCCTTTTAATATGTGGCTATAATAAAGCTGAAAGCATAAGTTGATATGAATAACGAAAATCTCACATTTTCTGAGGATTATAACATTGTAACTGAATATGAATCAAAGGGTTTCCTACGAAATAACTTACATTCCATAGCGCAAATTAAGTGGAAAGACAAAGTAATTATATTACTTTGCATCGTTCTTGATCATCAGACTGTACACTCGCAAAATCTTATTTATAGAGATTTTCATAACGAAAAATAGCCTATTTAATGCATATATTGCAGATTTAGGGCTTTTAATATTGGAAAACACATACTTAAGAGTAGGATAAATAGAGTTTAAGGGGTTTTACAACACATAGCTCCAGAAGTTCTAATTGGAAAATCATACACAACGGCATCTGATATTTACTCCTACAATGGGAAATTTCAACCAGAAAACCTTTATGCTATAATCAAAAAGAATATGATCATGCAAATCTTGTAAAAGACATGCAAGAAATGTATAATAAGGAAAGAACCAACATTAGCAAAGAATATGAAAGTGAATTAAATAATTTACAAAATGAATTAAATTGATACTTTCTAACTTGAGCTATCCAATGTAATTTTTAGATTTGACATCTCGCATGAATAACATTTCATTTGAGAAACTCCTGAAAGAATTCCAAACAAATCTATTGATAAAAAATTTGGAGAAAGAGAGCCTTACAATAAAAATTTTTTCCAAAGCAATTCTAATGATTTGATAATGATGTTTCTCCTCCTCTTTACTACCCATTTCAAAAAGGCAGCACGTAATGATCAAGATATCCATATATTTTGTCATTTAATACCAATTACATCCATCAATATCCGCAGCAATTTCACAGCAATATTCGCAGCAATATTCGCAGTAATTCCGCATCAGTTCCCACAGCAATTTTCACAGTATCAACAATAGACCTCCTAATTACCAATAAATGTTTTCATGAAATTCAAAATCAAAAAAATAATATTCAATCTGATTATGATACATATCATAATCAAAATCAGAAAAATAATAACCAATCTGATTATGATACATATAATACTAACTTTTCTCAAAAGCTAATCGAAGTAAAACAAATTAGTCTAATCGAGAACCGGATGTCTTCAAAATTCTATTGTTAGGTGGAACTGCCTACCATTATCAATACGATGACAAATTGTTTTTTAGGTGGTACTCTAGATAAGCCAAAAATTGTCATTCTAACAATATTTTATAAAGTTACCGAATATAGTATATATATTTTAAGTATTATTAAAATTATTTCTATATTTTTATTCAAATTTATTAATTTCATTTCAATTTTTTGTATTAATTTATTTTAGAACCAAAAATTGATGATGTAACCAAGAGTCAAACTACAAAATGTCATACCTATACTTTCGCTCATCCTGATCCATCCTGATAATCCTGCCTGTAAATTTATCCTCATTGAAATTTCTGGACTGAACGATACAAGTGACATTAAGCAAGATGACAAGAATTTTCAAGAGATTATAAATACTGCAATCTCTGTCGGTTCTTTATCAGCTATTAGGTGATTAAATATTTTTAAATTCTCTTTCTGGTAACTTTCTGGTATGACAGAAAATTGCACAAACTTAAGCAAAATTCATTTGAGAACGCAAGTTTACTTTATTGAAGTAGAGCAAATGTATTTGTTTTTTTTTTTTGATAACAGCACAAATTAATTTGCTACCCCGTGAATTCATAGTGCTCGGGTGTACTTAAGACTTGTTACCAATCAAGTGTTTAGAGAACTCTGGCCATTGGGGTAAAATTTCATGTACTTACGTACGTACTGGGTTAGTAAATTAACTAAATAATCAAAACTATGTCAGGGTATTAGTGATTAACTAAAATATCATTTTACTTCAATTTATTATAAAGAAAGTACAAAATTCTAAAAGATTCCTCTGAATATTGCGCTTCTTTTTCTAATTTTTTTTTTGAGTGAAATCTCTTAATAAGAACTATCTCTGAAAGTCATGCTCGATTTTTCACAAAAGCGTTAGTAATTTTTTTTGTTTATACCTATTGTACAAAGTTTTTTAATAATTTATTTATTCTATTAGTTGAACATCTAAAATTTACATATTAACATAAAATATTCGACCGTAACTTTGTTTTTTTGGCACTTTGCAGACATTTTGTGAAAATCTCCAAGTAATTTCTTGCCTTTTTTAATGAGTTGAATCGTTTTTAACCCCGATATTTTTAATAATAAATTAATATTACCGTTATATTGTTTTCATTCGTGTAGCATGAAAAATCTGCAATATATTAAATTCTATAGTTGTCTTACATGACTTAGTTGATTTACTAAATTAATATTACCGTTATATTGTGTAGCATGAAAAATCTGCAATATATTAAATACTATATATGGAATTAATAATCTTTACAAAAATTCTTCAAACCAAATACATTTTTAAATTTTAAGATTATATAAATATAAATTTACCTGAAGTAAAGTATTGATAAGCTTATGTAATCGACAGGTATTAGGTTGTATTATTTGAAGATATGACTTTATTTGCGTATCTTGTGAACATATATTAATCAATTCATCAAGTGGTGAAAATATTAGGGTTAATGGTGCTAATATAATGACAAAAAATATATATTAATAAGTCTATTTTAAAATATTTCAAGAAAAGAACTTTATGAATTCAATATTCATTACTTTTAAGTTTGTGACTTATGCTTTGGAAAAACATGTCTTTCTGAAAATTCAAATCAGTTAATATTTTTGCACGTCTCTTTCTTCTTCTATTAACATTCCACGGATCAAAATTCTATTCACATAATTTAAAATTGACTAATAATCATAATTTGTTTATTATTATTAATGAAAAATTAGATCTTTAAATATTTTATAAATGCGTACTTTATAAAATTCCATATACTCATCATCTAGTTTGCGAAGTAGATTAATGCCACAAATCAATACAGCTTATAAATTTCGGTTATTACAAAATGTAAGTTTTATTGGTAAGAGAATTGCTTGAGATGTCTTTTAAAAGAACGTAAATGGTTTCTCTTCTTTTATTACAAGATTAATGGGCCATCAATCACATCTTAAGAATGAATAAGTAGATGTTGCATATTTTACTTCTATATAAGCATCATAATCCTGATCAGAGGCTTTAATTAAATCAATAATTTCATGTGTTTTTGGGAAATAATCCGGAATATGTCTTTTTAGTTTTTCATGAATAAACTCTTCTTTACAAACTTTATCAAAGGTTGTAGCTACTAAACGAGCAACCAGAGAATTAATGCCAGTTTTTAAATCTTTATTATTTTCAACAAGATAAATTAATGCATATGGAATATCTTGATTATTTTGTAATGATTTCATTATGATTTGGCAGGCAAGTTCAAGGATTCGGCATCTTAAAAAATGTAGGCATGTTAATAAATATGTCGCAACTTCACATGATATTTACGATTTACTAACCAGCAATATGACATGAAAGTTTGTTGAGAGTTTTTAATCTTCATTCAAAACTTTTTGAGTAGAGTCAGTCGTTATACCCATTACACTCCAGACAGTACCATCTAATTTATAAATTGGATTAAATGAGAAGTCATTGTACATTTCTTCTTTAGGCCGTCTGAAGTTAATTTTTTGGTTAACATCACCCCCAGCTGAAGTCTCCTCCCACCTCTCCCGAAAACGAACAGCCAATCCTGGATGACTCTCACCAGTCACTTGATTTATATCAACCAATGAAATTGCCCCATCTTTGTTCATTTTTATATGTTCGTTTCATTTTATCTCCTTCCGAGAGTCCTGGAAAAGTGATGTTAACCAAAGAATCAACTTCAAACGGCCTTATAGCCATCACGGAATGTTTCTATATATAAATCATGACCACATAAGCCTTTTCTTGATTCTTTTATACTGCACAAAAAATTTTTTAAGCAAGTTTAAATAATTGATTATCATGTGACGAAAAAACTTTGGGTATATTTTACTCTATATGATTTGTTAATGCCATTTTTTTTTAAATCAAAATATTTTACATATATAAAAAATTTTTGTTATTAATTTTGTTATTTACATTTGTGGTCAAAAATATTTTATATAAAAATTTTTTTTTATTAATGTTAGCTTTAATTATATAGTACATAAACAAATAAAAAAATTTGAATACAAAAAATAAAATTTTGATTCAAATTTGATTTTTTTTTTTTTTTTTTGTTTAACACAACCCCCACCCGCTATTTTTTCTATTTTTGAAAAATTAATCGAAAAATATTTCGAGGCACTTAGGTGAACCCCAACCCACCCCAACCCACCGGTACTAGTCGTGGCACGGTTCCCGGCTTCGAGAGGGGCTGTCTTGATATTAATACTTTTTTAAGTATTTTATCAAAAGGTTTAACCCAAGTTTTGTTGTAAGAGCTTGAGAAAGTCCACACCCCATATTTTATACACAAAAAAAAAATCGACGAAATTATGGGATTAGAAAAAAAAAAAAGGTGACCCCGTGTTTGTGACTTTTGAACACGCGATTGTGACGTAATCGACACGTTTTTATTGGTTAATCATCCAAATTTTTTTTTTATAGTCAGCGGGTCAACGGGGGACTTATGATTTCCGGGATCGACATTACACAAATATTTATACAGCAGCGTAGTAATGTAAACCCAGAATTTTTCGGGTCTAAACAAAAAATAATTCAATCGATACAACACTTAAAGAACTTCCTAGCAAGCGTCTCTTTGTTGAATCACGGTAAATTACGCCGAATCACGCAATAAAAGGACGACATACTAAGAGTTGAAGTATTGTCTACCGTATAACAGAAGGTAATAAAAATATTTTTATTGCTTAATTTATAAACTTTTACGTCGTTTTTTAGATTTTTTTTTTCGTCTTTTTTCTTTTGTTGTCCAAATAATTAACTTGTTTATTTCATTTATAAATTTATGTAGACTGTTTTCGAAAATTATATGTATTCTTTATATAAGATGTTTGATTCATTTTATATATGCGATAGCTGATAGTTTTGTTAATTATAGAGGAAGTATAAAAAATGGGAATAAAGGGCGTGTAACTTGTTTTAAAAATTTTTTTTAATGAAGTTCTTGTGTTTATAAGCTATATTTAACACGGAGGAATAGTTTTATTCTCATAGAACGACATTCTTCTGCCGGGTAACTTATTTATACACTTTAAAGTACTTTTTGAGAATGTAACGTTTCACTAACAAAAAAATCGCCGTGAAAGACATTTCTAGCTCTAAGCGAACATTAATATTTGCTGTTAAAATTAATCCAAAATAATCCAAGATTTGAAAAACCTCACTTATAATAATACTACGATGCATATTATTGGACCATGCGAATCACTACATGCAAAAAAGAGTCGTCAACTCGTTGGAAAAGAGTAACTGAACATGTTATTTGTGAAGGTCTCCGTCCAAAATTTTCGAATGAAATACCACAAATTTATATTGATTTAGCCAAATCAATGTATGAATGAATAGCATCCGAACGCACTTCAACAAGAAATTCAAGAAATTTTGAAATTTGGATAACAAATAAATATTACTTTGAAAAAATTTTTAAAGAAGCTGATATAAATAAGCTTGAGTCTAATTCTTTAGTAGTGACACACAAACTTTATAAGCGTTTACCAATTAATCAACCATTCAAATAGTTCAAGGCGCAAGGATTTAATAGATATTCCAAAAGTAAATTTGGATAAATTTAGATCTATCGCTTCACAAAACAAGCGATTATATTTTATTTGATTCAAATTTTATAGAAAAGAATTATATATAATATATAAATTTATGCTAAAATAAGAATTTTTTCCTTGATAACCTAAAATAAATGTATAATGATTATATCTGAATTTGCATTGTCTAGAGCGGGGGCTTGTGTGATATTTATAAGATGCTGTATTGGTCACGCAACGATTAATATCATGAAATTCCCCTTAAACCCGAAATTATCTAAACCGAAATCTTTGTTAAAAATACAACAAGTTTTACATAATTTCAACAGACTTAGGGTGTTCTCAGACGCCTTAGTCAATGGAAAAAAAGTGGCAGGAAATAAAATTTATTTAGTAGAAAATACTTTAAATTAGTCAAGCGGGTTAATCATTAAGATTAATATGAGTAGTTTGATAAAGCTCATTATGTAAATATGAAATTTTTATAATAAAAAATATTGAAATGAATTTGCCATTTAAATTAACAAACTTTTTACAACAAACCACATTTTTTTCATACCTGACTTGAAAAATTCTACAACCAGTTGAGTTTTCAAAGAGATCGTAATGTACAAGTATCATTTCAATGAATTATTATTTTACTTCTCGCACTAAATATTTTTATAAACAATAAAAATTGGGAAGCTCAAAAATCAATAGTTGGTACTTATCATCTCTTAGCTTTTACCAATATGGTACCATTCCCGTCAATAATCTCTTCATTATCTCTTCATTCCATACAACAACCCAAAACCAACGAAGACATAAAGCTAGTAACATATTTTGAAGTCAGGATAACAAAGACTGCTGAAGTTGATGCTTCACCAGAATATTTTCAAAGATTTTTTTCGTTTTTTTTTTATTTTTCATTTTTTATTTTTCAATTTTTTTCAATTTTTTTATTTTTCATTTTTTTTTTATTTTTTGTTTTTTAGTTTTCTATTTTTATTTATTTTTTGACGATGATGATATTTAATAAATAATAGAAAACCGCTCAAATATTGATTGCGATGTTTATTTTGATTGCTTCTAATAAATGAGCATCAATACGATCATTAATTAATCACATTAAGGAAAGTATACCGTAAATGTGTACGCTCTGGATGGCCACGATGGCTACTACTTAGTTGTACAATTAGCGATAATGACAATGATCTTATATTATAAAGTTGATTTTTCTTCTGTGCTGCACTTTTAATTACTACCTTTATTTGCACACGACATTAAAGAAAAGGAAAAAAAATTGTATTTAGCTGATCTAGTCAAAAATTCTTTTATAAACTTGTATCGAACTTGGCCTAATAATTACATGCAGCAAATTTTGACTTCAATCAAAGAAAACAAGCTATTTTCTAGGAAATATGTGATTGTGTCTATATTCATGTATTAGGCTTCTTAATCAAATGAAATTTTATAGTACAAGCTGTTATCGATGTTCTGAGTCAATTATGGGGTTTGTCGATTAATGGACAAAGTCATATTTAAGTCAATTTTTAATACAATTATCGAACTTATTATCTTATAATTCAAGTTCACTAAAAGATCTTAGTTAATATTATATATTATATTTTCGTTTATAAAGAAAAAACAAAGTTACTAGAATCTTTATGACATCTTTATATTTTTACCAAATAATTTCAAGTTCGTTTTATCTTTTAGGTTTATCTGTTAAAAGATCTTTATTATTTAAATAATTTTCCAATATTTATAATATTTAACATTACTACAGTATCATAAAAAAAAAATTACATTAAACCTTTCTATAACGAATTGACAGTTTTGGAAAAAAAAAAGTTCATTAAAAGCCCATAGCGTATATTATAATTTTTGAACTCTTTATCTCCAGAGTTCGTTATTGAGTAATTTGATATATTGAGTCAACTATATAATATAATGTACACAAAAAGTTTTTTAAAAATTTTTCATTAAATAAATTATATAACTCTTAAATAATTTTTTTAAAAATTTTTCTCACTAAATAAAATATATATACTCTTAAAGTAATTTTTTCAGAAAATTTATTAAGTACAATAATTACAATAATTTAAAGATTTTTAATTCTGGAGTAGTCGTCCGATCTGACACGTGTTTATCCGGAGCGTCATTTACAAAAATTTCAATTACGTTATAAATTGAATATTCGAAAAATTTTATGTAAATATAATTCTGTAATTATCATTGAGTACCATTATGATCACTTGTTAATCATATTGAGAATGACGCTTGAGAGCACTCTTAATCAATTAATAGAGTTTTCTATCAGCTTTATTAAACTTGCTCACTCATGCCGTCTTTATAATAATTTTATTAAAAAAAAAAATTCATGGCGCAACACTGAAAAGAAAAAATAGTCAGCTTCTTTTTAATGTAATTATCAATTAGTGGATTGAAGATAAACTTTTATTAAGTCAGAAATTGAATAAATCTGCCAAGTAAGTTACCATTTCGGTTAGTAATATATGAAGGTGCATGCCTTATTTTTTTCATAGAGTTACTATGATTGGCTAAAAATTCGCATTTTGAATAATGAATTTTAGCTATATGTAAAACATAGAGTTGCAGGAATCTTTGAAAGTTTCGGTATTCCAATATTTTTATTTTATCAGTTTAGCCGATGCCGGTTCCTTTCATTAAAGTATATTTATAATTAACATAGTGACAATATAGGTCCATTTCAGCGGTTTGGATTCATTTGTATATATGGTTGAGTGCACAACAAAATCATGCTTAGAGTATATATATATAATATATACTCTAAGCATGGTTTTGCTGTGTAATTGCAATACACATGTTGTGTAAATTTGTCCCATTATCAATTAGGACGGCCCAGATGTAAAAATTACTAAAATTTAGCTAAACACCCTAAATTCTGAAATTAGGTTGATAATTTTGATCAATTGACATTTAGGACAAATTGATATCTGGGGGCACAACTCATGTTTATACAAATGAAAAATGTCTGAACTGCATATTTGTTAAAAAAATTGATTAATTGATAATTTACACAATACACGTATAATTCAAGGCAGAAAATAAATTATTATGATCTGGCTAGGGGTATCAAATTACAGTAATTTTACGTAACTTTGTGTAATTTTGAGTAAATTGAAATTTATGTAATTGTAATTTTAAACACACGAACGACATTTAGTTTCTAAGATCAAATTTTCGATGATTCAATTCGGATCATGCATTCATATCAAATGATGCAATAATACTGGCCGAATTTTTGTAACTCTGGTACTTTATGTATGACGTGATGAAAATTACATGAATCTAATTTTCTGAAACTTACGTAAATTATATGTAATGAAAAATTTATGTAACACAACCCTAGATCCGGCATTGATTGAATTTATACACCGTCTCTAAATTCTTTTCCATCTCTAAACTCTTATCAATTTTATTTAATTCTATTCACGTATCAATGTTATTCAACTCTTCAACAACTAAAACGGCTGACATCCCCGCTCAACTTGGTCTCAATCCTGACGAAACAAAAGTATATAATAGTATGACCGCACGAGAAGCATTTGCATTTAACGCCCTGCCTGATAACAATGTAAAAATTGTTTATGTTCGAGCTCTCGTGAACAGAGATAGAACTTGGCGCGAAAGATCGGTATGTTTAGTTATGTGTCACATTTTTGTTAGAATATTTTACTAAAACTATTTTAGCTCTTTCGGCTCTTTGGTCGTTTCTTAACATACCCTTTTCGTCGGTTACTAGGACATTAATCAAAACTAATTTACTGTACTCTCTACGTGGGCTCCCTAATTGCACTTGCTCTTCTTGACTTGACTATATTTAAAAACGATGGAGAAATCCAAATATTTTTCATTATCGTTGAACTCGCTTATTTTTATCACAGAGATTGTAATGTTATTAAATAAATTGTGATGGAATAAACATCGTTTGGTATCACATTATTATTATTTGTATTTTAATAGTCGTAGGGATATTATTATCTGTACTTTTACCGATATTTATGAAAAATTTCCAGCAACGATCTCTGTGTTTTTCACGTAATTGTTTGTGAAATTTTGTTTCAATGGCTCATATTTAGATCTTATATAATTAATTTTTTTCGTGTAACAATTTGTATTGCAACTACATAAAACGTGACCACATATACACATATTCGCATCACATAATTCTTGCCGAATAATGGAATTTATGTGATTATGAATTTTCAGATATCTTACGACCTATTGATGTAATAACAGAGTCGCTGCCATATCGACAAATCATCAGAATTGGTTCATAGCAAAGAATCGATCTAAGGATATAAAGCAGGTAAATAGAATTTATAAATAAAATACTTATATTTAAATTAATATGTTTTAATCATCATGGGAAACTATTTATCAAAAGCAAATGTATCAACAATGAGACTGTATATCATAAACATTTTCATCATCGATTTTCGTATGGTAATTTAGGTTTATTGTATTACATGAGTTACTGTATAATACAGATAAAAATGTGTAATTTATTTTTAAATAATATTAACGTTTAATTATTGACATATGAATTCTAGAAAATCTTGCATCTGATTATTGCAGTATTGGATCATCAAATTCATTCCGATACACATGAGATTTAATCCTAAATGCGCTAAGAGTATGACTTATAAACTTTAGTTTTTTCATTACCAATTATTAAGATATATTGCCGTGTAGGCATGAAATAACACTCATCTGCGTGTTAATTAATTCACCTACGCATTATTTTGGATATACCCATGTGCGTTATTTCGAAATAAGGTTGGTTTTTGAACCCCAATATAAATGACATTGGAAAAATCATACTAAATGCGCACTTATAGAAATAATCATCTATAAAGTTATATAATGTGCACTTATCTAGTTATAGAGAATACACTTATGGAGGGCCTGCTGTTTATCATTTTTCCAACAATAATTATATGCTGCATTAAGATGCGCATTAAATTCGAGAACTCGATTTTCAAAATATCGTTATTTCGCGCTTATACGATACGGAACTTGGGTCTAAAGCATATTTATTGTAAATTTGTCAACGCGTTGATTCTATCTATATTTTTCCATAGATCTTCGTGCTCACCTGAATGTATTACGGGTTTTATACTTATGGACAATAGGATGTTCTATATAGTGACAAAATTGATTATGGTGGAGATTTTAGGGCTAACAATAATTATTAATCGACATTTTGGAATATGATTAAGGCTATACAGTGTCCAAACATGTCATTGAATGGTAATTAAAAGTCGTCATTAAAAGCTATATTACTAGAGAAGACTCAAGCAGCATTTGGCAGTGTTGTACATTTTCGCTGTCCCTAGACCTTTTTTTGCTATGTCCCAACGTCCCAACGTCCCAAGTGTCCCAACTATGTCTCAAGTCTTAATAATTAATAAACTAATTTTAAAAAATATATAATTATATATTTTTTAGGTGCTTGGAGTAGAGTGAATGATCAGGATAATTTTTAGATGTTTGGTATTAAAACAAATATGAATCATTCTAATAGTTAGTTTTATATTTCTGAATTATTAAAGTTCTAATTATTATTCATGTTTATTATAACATTAGAGGCATTGGGGTTCTTTTTATCTTGATTAATAAACCTCCTCATAAAATTAATGTGTTAATAACCCCATGTCACTAGACATGCATATAATTGACTATTTATTTTACGAGTATTACGAATGGGAATAGTAAGTCGTCATATACAGTACATTTGCTCTAATATGATCAGTACCTTATTTAACATCGTGGGTCCTTGTTTTCCCTATTTAAGAATATGTTGTATTTTACAAATAGTAATACATCTATAAATAATACCTTGAGTAACTCGAGTAATAGTAAAACCGTTATATCAAATTTTTTTTTTTAGTAAATTTCGGCCAAAACCCTGACCATAGATTATCAAAACACTTGCCACCAGTGTTGGGTACAGTCCTAAGTCCAGTTTTAGAAACTGGACTGGACTGGACTATTCCATTGGAACTAGTTCCAGTTCCAGTCCAGTCCAGTTTTCACGTGATTTGTCTAAAAAATTTATTATTGGCCATAGGTTTATATAATTTGTACATATATAAGATGTTTTAAATAGCAGATAGTGATATATCAAATTGCTTTAACAGGTTTTTGTCTCGATTAAATTGTCATGATAATCACTATAAAAAAAGGCCTTTTTTAATTATTGTCTTTCAGAATTACACTAACTAAAACTGTTTCGGTATTTACCATAGATAGATACAAATGACGATTGAGGAAATCCTAATACAGTATCTAGAAATTTACTTATAAAATTAATTGTATATCCGATATCTATGAGTCTGCCAGAGCAGCCACCTCAAAGTTCACTAAAAACCGAAGCATATAATTGATTGATTAATTTTGGGAGCCTGATTTGAAATTAGTGTGACACGTGATGATTTTGTAATGATCATTGGCGAGGTAGTAAAATCCACTTTATAGATTGGGTTAGGGTAGAGTAAAATCTTTATTTTTTTTTTATTATAGTAAAGCAGATTTCGCTCCAATACAATAATCATAGAAGATTTAACTATTCCACAACTCAGGCTTCACTCCGTAGTATTGTAATAATTGACATTTATAGTAAATTTTCGTAATATGTATAATTTTCGGCCAGAATACATTTCGGTATAATCTTATATACTGGCAGAAAATTTTTACCGATATAAATGCGAAAATAACTCCCAAAAATGTAATTTTCAAATTTTGATCGAATTAAACCTAATCCTGGCCATTGTTCAAACAATGCCCCTAGACATTATTTTGCATTTATATGCGACTGTGTCATGCAGTGTAATTGAATTTCTTACGGCAATTCATAAAAATTATGATAATAGTAAGTTTTATTTTAGCGTGCCTAAGCAGGGGCCCTGGTACGCTGACAATCACAAGGGGAGCCAGGATGCCAGCGAGGAAAACCAGTACAATCAGTATCCAATTTAAAGAAGGCGCAGGGGGAAGATAAGTAGATTAATTGCCTAATCGGTTTACATGAAATACTAATATAAGAAATTTGTTTATAGGTATAAAACGTACTGACGATAAGGCGAATGACAGCAGCTCTAGAAGGAGAACTAAATTCGCTTTTGCAACATGGTATTCCAAAATTCCAGTTAGCAGGTCGGTTTTTTTTTTTTTTTTTTTTTTTTTTTTTTTTTTTTTTTTTTTTTTTTTTTTTTTTTTT
>QKWP01000963.1:54881-75173 GCA_003550325.1 Gigaspora rosea
TTTTTTTTTTTTTTTTTTTTTTTTTTTTTTTTTTTTTTTTTTTTTTTTTTTTTTTAATTCATGGAAATTAAGGTCATCATCGGAGAAAAAATTAAATAGCAAAAAATGGCGCAATAGGAATTTAAAAAAAAATTTTTTTGGAAAAATTGGGTCAGCGGGTTATGCAAAGCGAAAAATTAACTTTGCGTGCCTAAGCAGGGGCCCGGTACGCTGACAATCACAAGGGAGCCAGGATGCCAGCGAGGAAAACCAGTATCCAATTAAGGAAGGCGCAGGGGAAGATAAGTAGATTAATAGTTGTCTAATCGGGACATTTTACATTAAATACTAATATAAGAAATTTGTTTATAGGTATAAAACGTACTGATGATAAGGCGAATGGCAGCAGCTCTAGAAGGAGAACTAAATTCGCACCCGACCCACCCAATCCCACTGAATCCTGCCATTTTGCAACAATTCGAGTCTACAGCTGGCCTGCGTGGAAACCACCGGCTAATCTTAAGCATCAATCTCAAGCATCAATAGCTTGACGGCAAAACTTATTGTCAGCAGCTGGTGAGTGCGAGACCACTACTGGCTAATACTACAAATTTGCTAGATCAATTATACATCAAATGTGCTGATGTATGTTGTATATCTTGTTGAAGCAGTTTAATAAACTTTTAGTATCCAGCATATTTGCTTGTGTGCTTCCAACAAGTATTCAGATCACAGACGTGCGATCCTGTTCGAAAATATAAATATACTGTTTTATCATAGAGCTTTAACAATCATTATCCTAATTTAGTTAGATATTATTAATTATACTAAAAAAGAAAAGTTTAAGTTTTATTATATGAGAACTTGATTAGAAAAATATTAGGCTGGGACTAACCCTAACCCTAACCCTAACAAAAATAGAATGACTAGGAACCAATCGGATTTAAGAATCTAAAAATGGAAAATTAATTAAATTAGCCGAATTTGAGAAATCTCCAGTTGATTATTAATTAAGTTATTTTAATGATCAATTAGAAAATCCTCAAATTCCCAGATAAAAAAAATTTAATAACCCAGTTTTCATATTATAAATTATTTATTAATTAAAACTAAAACTTGTATAAAAGCAAAATTTAGATATTACAATCATGATACCAATTTAGTTAAATATTTAATTATACTAAATATCACATTATAAATTATTATTAATTAAAACTAAGACTTATATGCAAAATTTAAGTACAATACTAATTTTAGTAGATGCTTAATTATATCAAAAAAAAGTTAAAGGGTGTGGCGACTTAGAGAAGTTGGTAAGTTGTCACCCCCAAGTGCAGGTCTAGGGTTCAAATCCCACTGACAACGCTTTGAAAAAATAGACCTGTGTTCCGGTAACTGTTTTCTGTCGATCGGTTGGGTATATTACCTGTAGTCCTTGGTTACCATCTTGAATGGGAGCTTTTGGGGAAGTTGTGTTTCATGACATAGACAAATCCAAGGAACCGGGTAAACAGAAACCTATTTGGCAAAACCCGAGTAAGGAGGTAGCAAAGATCTTTGATAGTGCTACCAAAACCAGAATATTGGACCAGAGCCGAAGTACTGGACGTCGACCTCAGGGACAAGGTCTACCAACCTGGCCATCGGATCGGGTACCGGAGGAAAAGGACCTATGTTATAAAAGTAGGTACCAGGGGAAAAACCATGATGGCACCTAATGCCGGGTAGATCAACCCTTCTGTGCCAACTGGATTGGAAGTCTGGGAAAACCGGTGAAGGACTGGTAGGAAAGTGATGGTGGGTACCAGGGTTGGAGCGAACCTTACAAGGGCAGAAGTAGGTATTGGTAAGAGGACAGAGGTAACCCTGTCTCGCAAGTGTTGGCCTCGGTCATAACGATAAGTACCGAAGTGTAGGTGAATACCTGATATGGGACAGGTACTGCTCTACCAAGTCTCTTGTCGAGGATAATAGGACCGGAAATACCCGGCTGGGTCCTAAGACAATGGATAAATATCCGGAACTTGCTGACTAAATTATGTAACGAGCATGTTCTGGTGATACAAGATGGGTTGGCAGGCGGAACATGGATCAGAGGGTTTAAATAAGCAATTCCCATAGTTGGGTTGCAGGTATAGTAGCTAGTGTGGAACCCTTGGGCGGACCACTTAAATTAGATACCAAAAGTGTACGTGTGGCTAGATGCAGTGATGGTAAATGACAAGGTCATAAAAATTTTTATGAAAATGACTACAAATGACATGTCATTTTAAAATGACAATGTTATTTATTATAAAAAAAATTTATACAAAACTATGGTAATATGACAAGTTATAAAAAATATTTTTATAAATGATATTAAAATGACAAATAAATGACAGTATTACTATTATCAAAAACATTACTAAAAAATAATTATCGATGATCATAAAATTCATCACATTCCTTTAAATCAGCTGAATTCGATACTATCTATATCGGAGTTATTATTCAACATTTCTAAATTGGACTTTCCTTATAAATGCAAAATAACTCCCAAAAGTATAATTTCGAATTATGATCGAATTAAGCTTTATCTTGTCCATTACTCAAACCATGCCCCTAGACGTTATTTTGCATTTTTTACAGTTTAATATCTATTCCTGGTTTAGCGTGACTTGGTGTTCCAAATCGTTAGTTGAAAAACCTACTAGTTGGCAACTTTTCAACTAATCGATTTATTATCAACTGGTTCGATTACAATTAATTGCTAGTTATCAACTAGTTATCAACTAGTTATCAACTAGTTATCAACTAACTATAATTTATATTAATCAACTAAATGATATAGCAGAAATCACAACCATGGATTGGTAATTAATAATACTTCTCAGTTTGAGATGTATCTGGTGTGCATTTTTTTTTATTTTAACTTGCCAGTTTTCAGTGTGTTTTACACCAACAGGTAATCCTCCAAAGCATAAAGGCATTATTCTTCGTATATAATATGAATTGCTCTGGGTATCAAATCATAGAGTCAGTACTTTACAGTTGTCATTTTTCAATTTTTACTTATTGAAAAAATGATTCGGGCGATTCTTGATGTAATAGATTAATAATAATAACATAGTTCATATTTATTAATAATTTAATAATTTAAAGTAGTTCTTTTAGTGTCACATGTTTCATTTTTTTCAATTATACTTAAATCGTTCTTTTTTTGTTTTATATCTATATTTGAATCGACCTTTTTTTTTTAAATCACTACTAAATATTAGACCTACCATTAAATCATAGGTTAGATTTAACCATTTTTTAATCAATTTTACAGTATAATCTATTATAGTGAGCTTTGGATCCATTATCTGTGTTCATATTCAATTTAATGGATATTCGACTGATTTTATTATTAACTTTAGTATACAAGTGATAACAAATCCAAGTTCTATAATGTGGTTATAATATTCTGCGAAATTTAGGTGAACAATCTACGTCTTTTTCAAATTTCCATTACATAATAAGCGAGATGTATAATAGTGAAACTATTAAAGGAGGGAGAGCGTATACGTTTAACCGATTTAACTCTAATAGATACTAGGAGATAAGTTTCTGATTTACTCAAATAAAGGTCTCTTCAGCTCTACACTAACTTACTTCCTTTATTTTCATTAAGTAAAATCGGAGGGAACCCCTCTTCATCTGTCTCTCTCTTTATTGAAGTCAAATTCATTCGTTTATATACATTTGAATTTAATATACGACACATTGATGTGTTATTTGCCACGTTAACATACTGTTTAACACTACGTGCTTTTCAACAATGGTACTACTAAGCTTAACACGTTGATGTGCTATCGAGAATATTTATAATCTGTGTCCCTTAACACGCATAAGTGCTAACACGTTAACGTGTTATGAAGATTTTACAAAAAGGGGTTATTTATGTTAATCAAGTTTACACGGATTAACATTTAAAAATAATCATTCTAACAGCTCATTATAGTTAGCATTATCATTCTAACAACTTTTGATGATTAGTGTTAAATAATCATTCTAATAGTTTTTATGATTAATGTTAAATAATCATTCTAGCAGCTCTTTATAGTTAGCGATAAATAACCATTCTAAAAACTCCTTATGGTTATGTTAAATAATCATCCTAACGGCTCTTTATTGTTGCCATTCTAACAAGCTCTTTCGGATAAGCATTTAGTGTTTGGATTAGGATGGTTGAGATATGGTTCATGATTCGTGAGACATTTGATCAAATATTATCAACAAACGGCGATGTTTAATTGATAGATATCACTATAATGAGCTTTTAAATATATATTTTCAAAATTCTTCGTATCAATGCAAATATCAATGTGATTATTAATAATTATTATATAAACTATAAATGACAAGTATAGTTATAAAAAGATAAATGATTTTTTTATGACAAAAATGACTTGTCATATGACAAGGTGTCATTTATTTTTAAATGACAATGTGCCATCACTGGCTAGATGTATCCTTGTCTAGGATCAGAGGGTTTAAATAGGCAATTCCCATAGTTGGGTTGCAGGTATGGCAGCTAGTATGGAACCCTTGGGCGGACCACTTAAATTAGATACCAAAAGTGTACGTGTGGCTAGATATAACCTCATCTATGTAACAAATGCCGGTATTCCCCTGGAGGATACCGACGGCCCTAATATCTTGAATAAAATTCCTAAGTCCCAAGATGGGCACTTTAATAAAAAAATAAATAAAAAAAAGTTAATATATTGATATTATAAATTATTTATTATAAAATAAAACTTGTATAGTAGCAAAATTTAGATGCTATTTAAATAATAAATGCAAGTTAATATAATTGTATAGTTAGATGAATCTTATAAAATATATAAATATAGTTATAAAATTTTATAAATATATTTATTTTTATTTTTATATATATTTATTATTTAGGTCCAGTTCCAGTAAGTACTGGAACTAGACTGGACTGGTCCAGTCCAGTAGTGGTCCACTGGACTGGTCCAGTCCAGGGGCCAATACTGCTTGCCATGTATACTTTTTTTGGCAAGATCTACTTGAGAAAAGTTCTCGCATTTTTAAAATAATTGTACTGGTAAACTGGTAAGTCTATTATAATTATAAATCATATTTGTATTCATATTTGTATTTGTAATAGTACTTGCGAAAATTTTTATTTTCAAAACATTATTAAAGATACATTAAAACCTTTACCTTTTTGAGTACTTTGTCCTATGTTTATTATCCAATATATATGATTTTTACTTTTTTTTATTTTTGCTGCTGGATTTTTTACTGGGTAGATAAATTGATAATTATGAACATTAAAGACCACAACAAAAGAATTTGTCAATCCTTTTTAATTAAATCTCTATTTTTAAAATAAATAAATAATTATACATTATCACATCAATCAACCAATCAGAAACCATATCCCTCAGTCAAGTTTAAAAATTGGTAATCACATAAAAATTTTTTTATATGATCATGAGTTAGAGCAATCTTAATGGCAGCTAAATTAAATGGTTAACAATTAAATAGTAAAACAGTTTTAATATAAAGTCTCATAAGTATAGAAAATTAGATTATATATTTACTATATCTGTATCTGTCACATGGATATGAGAAAAAAATAACTATCATAGTTGAAATTTAATTTTGTTGTTTACATATTATACAAAATTTCATATTACTGGTACTGAACACTACATGTGTGATATATAAATTTTGTAAATAAATATATATACTATATAAATCAGAAACACATAATTAAATTTTTATATATTTAAATTTTCAATCTTTACTACCAGCTCAATCTTTTATTGCAATTCAATTTTTACTTCTAAATCTCATGAACTATATCACCAACAAAAGACTTTTTAAGAGTAAATTTCAAGTATATTCTAGTAATAGTAAGCCTCTCCCTTTTCTTTGGGTTGCTTTTATGAGGGCACTTTTGTAAAATCTTTTTGGCACAGTGAAGAGGTGTGTTACATGTTTTGCAAGAGTGAATTCTGTTTGGTTCACTATTAGCAAAGTGGTTCATTTGTAGTGCTATAAAGAATTAACAATTCAAAGAAGTTCTTTGAATAAGGTCTACCAATTCTGAAAAAAGAATCAGTTATATTTATTTCTTTTATAAGAAGAACTTAGCTTCATAAGGTCTACTAATTCTGAAGAATAATTATTTATGTTTTATTCCTAATTATAACTTAGCTTTACATTCTAGAAATATTTACTTAATGCATTTCATTAATAAATCTTTATTGTTTTTGATTATTAGGATAATAATAAACTACTGTCACATACAAACAATAATAATAAAGACAATTCACTATCATTTCTCAAAGTAAATACATTTTCATTCTTTTTAGAAGATAAT
The DNA here is from genome assembly GCA_003550325.1 of Gigaspora rosea. NCBI lineage: Eukaryota > Fungi > Glomeromycota > Glomeromycetes > Diversisporales > Gigasporaceae > Gigaspora > Gigaspora rosea. The sequence continues at coordinate 61,240 of QKWP01000963.1, forward strand.
AAAGAAAATTTATCATCTTTCTTGTCAACCAGAAACAAAAAAATTTATATTTGATTTCTTTTGAGGATGTTAATTTACCATTTTTTTTTATTTTGCACTTTGGACAAAATAAGAAAAATACAATTACTTTCAGTTCTCTTTTTAGAAAGTAGCAATAAAAGCTTATTACAAATTATTTTTATCTCTTTGGTTACAAACAAACAAATGATGTATAAGAAAGGTTAGTAAGATACATAAAATAGCATTATTATTTATATAACACTAATTTAATTCTTTTTTTTTAAAATACATTACCAAAAAACAGTAACATATTCTCTTAATACTAATAGTTCTTCAACTACTGTTAAACCAGAAAATTTTTTTAAAACACAAGAAATGCATCCAATTTTTAATAGCCAACCACAAAAAAAAATACTAGTCTGCCAATATTCCTTTTTTATAATATTTTTTGGGAAGTTTTTAAATGATTACAAAATCAAAACTTTAGAAATTTCTTTAGACTTTTATATATGAACACAAGATTTTATGAATGTTGCTACTAAATATTATAAGTTAGAAAGTGACTAAGCCAAAGTACTTAGAGAGAGTCTTTCAGAAAGGTTAATACTTATAATTGTACAATAATTTAAGAATAAAAGAGCATATAATAGTTTAGTGTTTGTAAAAATAGAAAAATTGCTTGCATATTAATTATTTCTTGAAATAAAAAATAAGCTTGGATCTAGTGAATGTGATCCAACTAGTGGTTAAAATTCAGATACAAAATTACTTGCACAAATGCAAGTAATACACAGATTTTAGGTGCACAAACAATTAATTGATTGCACATGTGTGCATATAAAAAAATTTTTACTTGCATATATGTACATGTAAAAAAATTATTGAGGTAGGTAAATATAGTATAATCTTTAATTTATAAATTATCATTATATTTATTGGTTATTGCTTAACTAAAAGAGACTATCTTATCAACTAAATTAGTGCAAACTAAAAGGTTAAACTTTCAACTAAATTAATACAAATACAGCTAACCTCTCATATAATTATCTTATATAGTCACAAACTCTATATAATAACGCCAAAATATGATACTATTTATTTATATTAAAAATACTTCCATATGGTTACAATTATATTATAAACACTATTTTTTTAAAATTTGTTGACTGATTTTAATCAGAAAAGTTACAATTTTAATAATTAAATCAGCATTTATGCAACAAAAAAAATTGTTCAAAAAAATAAAATAAACCTACTCTGAAATTTTTATGCAAATTAAATAACTTCTTATTAGTATTGTTTCTTATTTACTTACTCTAAAATTTTATAAATCAATTGATATTTTATTAATATGATGGTTTTTTGCATTTCTATAAAAAAATTACAAATTTATTTAGCTATATTCATAGGTATATAAAATGAAAAACAGTACTAATAAAAAGTTTTCTGATTTGTATAAAAAAATAATAACTGATATTTTTTAAATTTTATTGATTATATTAAAGCTTCAAAAAAATTCTTGATGCATATTATTTTTTGTGCATAAAAATTTTAATTCTTGTTGCATATTATTTTTTTGTGCAATTATTTAAATTGCATTTACTTATCTAGGTTTTTATGCACAAATAAAAAAGTAGTTGCACATGTGCATTTAGTACAAGCCAATTTTAAACACTGGATCCAACTACTATATATTATAGAGACTACTGGATGCAAAAATATATAATTATATTAATCTTTTTTTAGTATTACTATATTTATTTATATGTTTATTTTAGACTTTTGCTAATTGCTCCTAGGGTGATTTCATTTAATTATATGTAGAACCAATCAGATTATAGAATTATGTATAACAAAACTAAAGAAAAAATTAAGAGAAAAACAAAGAACCTTTAAATACCAAAAATTTTATTATGAAAACTAGTTTTATATTTCTAAGTAAAAGTTTTTACATATAAATTTGCGTATAATAATACCTTTTATCTTAATGCTACTCTAACCTAACCTAATCTTTAATAGTAAACTTGTTTATTTTTTAAAAAATTTTATAGTGAGATGATATTACACCAGATAAAAATTAGTTAAAATCTTTATTTTAATACTTTTTTTATAGTCCATTAAAATAAGCAAAAATTGTTGTATACTATTATTCATAATTGTCATATTGGGGTCATGAATATGTATTTTAAATTGCATATTCTAAAAAATGTAGTAATTTAACTACTGACAGATTTCATCCCATTAATAATAAATATGAAATTTTGATCAAATAAAAAAAATTGGGTGCCTTTTTCAAATATTGTATATTGCTCTATGCAGATTTAAAAATTTCTATTAGGGTTTGGATATGGTCTTGAATAATCAAAAATAATTTTCTTATATTAATAGCTATCAAATTAATGCTAATAACAAAAAAATTGGTTTATTTATTTATTATTATTAGTTCAGTACATATTCCTTTAATTTACTGATTTTTAGATCAATATGAGTAAATTTGGTAAATTTTTATCAAAATGTAATTTTGCTTATCTTTATTTGAAAAATTAAGAAAATTAAAAGAATATATACTAAAATAATGTATTTTTTGGAGCTAAATAAGTTTACTTTGAGCTCAAATTTATAATTTATTAGTAAAACTTTGCATTTTCCATATTTTTACTAATAAAAATATAGAAATTCTGCATCATGCAAATATTTACTAATGAATTATAAATTTTGGCTCTAAGTAAACTTGTTCAGCACTATAAAATACATTATTTTAGCATATGCTCTTTTAACTTTCTTGATTTTTTAAATCAATATAAGTAAAATTAGTAAATTTCATCAAAATGTAATTTTGTACATCTTTATTTGAAAAATTAAAAAAAAAATAAAAGAATGTATACTAAAATAATGTGTTTTTTAGTACTAAACAAGTTTACTTAGAGCCTAAATTTATAATTAATTAGTAAAATTTTCATAATGCAAAATTTTTTTAATAAAATGTAAAAATTCTGCTAATATAAACTATTGTTAATAAATTATAACTTTTAGCACTAAATAAACATGCTCAGCACTCAAAAATATATTATTTTAGTATTTACTATAAATTTATTTAAAATCCAAAATTATAATCTATATTTTACTAATTATAATTCTAACTTTTATTCAATTAAAAAACTTGATTAAAATATAAAAATATATTATATCATTCAAACTCAAACTAGTTTGCAAACTTCAAATCAAACTCAAATTAAACTTAGTATAATATTTGGGTTTGGTTTGAATTTGGTTATTTTTTTATTTGAATTTGGTTTTGATTTCAAACTTTATAAAATTTATAGGTTGAGTTTGGTTTGATTGGGGTTTGATCAAACTCAAATCAAACCTGGATCAAACTTCAGAATCCTATTATACAGTACAGGACAGCATAAGATATCCAACTTTAATTGGGTTTTTTAAAAATGGCATAACTCAATAAAAAATTATTAAATCAAAAAACCCTTTTTCAAATTGTTAGTTTGTAACCTAAACTACATTTCTGAAAGAGGATTTACTTTGATTATTGTTTTATAAAAGGTTATAACAGTTTAAATATTGTCTATTTTAAAATTTTGGCATACTGATTTCCAGATACCACATAAGTTAACCAATCAAAATTAACTATTTCTTAATCGTATGATGTCGGCCAATCAAAATTAACCTTATATAATCTTAAATTTGGCACATTTATATAAAAAAATTATATAGATGCTTTATATTGTCCTTTATTAAATTTGGCACTTGTTTATATATAAAAGTGGTTTATGGTGTTCCTGTTCAAATTTGGCGCAGTGGATGTCTTATGCTGTCCCGAACTGTAGTTAGCTTGAATAATATTTGTAACTTCATTTATTGTCTTTTTTCTTTTTGATATTTCAGTAATACTTTTAACTTTTTTTTATAAGGAGCACTATGAATTTTAGTAACATTAGAGCTAGTTATTTGATTGAGTAAATGTTTTTGCAATGGAATTATTTTGCTAGTATCTTGTGTAAAATCGTTATTTTCTATACTAATAGCATTTTTAGATTTCATATTATTATCATATTTCTTCTGATTAGTTGAAATAAAATCTTTTAATATTTGAACCAATTTAGCATCTTTATTAATTTCCAAAGTAATATTAATAGTAGTTTTTGCTGTTAAAAAAGCAACTCTATACTGATTTTTTTGAGGAATTTACTTATGATTAATTTCATTATACAAGTTATTAGGTTTATTAATTGATATACTGTTTTGGAATGATCATCAATTTACTAATAAAATGAGACGCAGGTTATTATAAATTAAAACCCAATAAATTTTTTGTGCCCAAAGCAAACATGATTATATGACTAACCAATTAGAGTAAATTTTTTTTTACTAAACGCACTAGAATTTAGATAGTATTATGGAAAAGATCTAGATCGTAGCGACCTTTCACTCACGAGTTTCATTTGACGTGAAGTGGCATTTTGGACCTTAAACATAGGGTCGATCTTATATAGGGTACAATTTCAAATGGACATACTCAACCGGTATTCATTTTTTTTTAGTACTCGTTACTATATAAACATTCTATAAACTCATATTTTCAAACTTACGCACAGCTACAAAGAAAAAAAAACTTGAGGATATGTGAATGCGAAGTTAGGTTGAATTCAGTTACAGGTAAATGAAAAGTTCTAATTCGAACTATATACTTGTCGACTTTGGTATATTTCAGTTATATACTTTCCTCTGAAATGTCTTCGCCCAAAATAGTTTGTAGCACAGTTTTTTTTGCCTGATCCAAAAACATTTTGTGGTACCGTGATATCCATCCTTGAATTGTTGAAACTTTTGGCACTTCATCCTGTTCTAATTTACCATTATCTGCGAATTCTTTCAACCTATCACGCATATCTTTAGCTATCATCCGATCTTTTGCACGAATATTTCCCTGTAAAAACATTTGCTCAAGCATCTTTTTAACAGCGCCTGTCATTCGTTTTCCTCCACCTCGATTGCATTCTCACGCAACGCCCATCCTTTATTCCAAGGTGAGTCAACTAGTTCTGTAATCAAGCAAGTTATTTTATTCAATACTTATTGTTTAGTAAATGGTGATAAATATACTTTATAAATTATTATTTATTTACCTTTTTCTGTATTATTTTCTCTTTCAGTATCGATAAAATCTATTTTATATATATATATACATAATCTTAGATTTAGATAGTCAAATTATAACAAAAAAAATATGATTATTATCTGTCATCTCAATATCGTCCATATCCTGGTTTTCTATATAATATTTTATATGAATATCATTGATGTAAATCATATATGATACTTTTTTACCTTGGGGTTTGGGTGAAGCCATTTTCTATTTTGATTGAGGTTCAGTATGTATGGATATTACTGGTATTGGACGAGAAATTTCCTCATTACACAAGCTAGTGATCATGGCAGGAGAAAAGTGAACCGAAGCTCCAAAGTGCGGCAATGGACAGGCCACAATATATCTTACTAATGGGCCTGCAATTGGCCATTGCCAGAAATTATATTTAGATATTCCAGCAATAGTCTCTACACGTAGTTTTTTTTCCCCTGGATTTTCTGTCACTAGATTTATTTGTTGATATCGATTTAGTTCGATATTTGCCAAATACGTTCCCACAAGATGTTTTGTAGCAGTTGCAATATCAGATCCTTCTACTACATCACATTCAATATGAACATACTGTTTAATAGCATGCGCTATCTAAAGAAATGAGAATAAAAAGATATGTAATTTAGTATTTTCTTTTTACTTTTTTTTTTTATTTGTATTTTTTTTTATAAATAAAAAAATTTACTGCAGCATGATGCGAGTCAATTGTAGTTTTCGCCTCGCCTGGCTCTAGGAATAACCATTCACGAACCTTAACATTGTACCAATCAAACCAATGAGCTACAATCGCTATTAGCTCACTATTATGATAGTGTGGACCGTTATCTGAAATTATTTTTATCCACTTTGGTTTATTCTCAATGTTGTTAAACACAGCTTCGAAACAAGATGCCGTAAACCAAGCATCTTGTTTCGTATCTGTAGACCAATGATAATAAGCACTAATATCCAAAAAATCTATATCACTATTTTTAGTTATTACCAAGATCGTATGTAATGTCCAGCCCCTTTTACCAAAAATTCCTGCTTTGTTTCTCGTGCCGTTTTGGGAAGAATTCGCATTTTATAATCCGCGATCATAATTGCGCCATCCGAATCAAGACTTACTAATAATGCCTTATACTGTTTATTTAGATAATACTTTCGAGCATGATGCACGAGGAAGTGTTTCAACTTTTCATACATTTCTAATAATTGAGAATTATACTCATTATTACTATATTTTTTTATGAAATCAAAAAAGTTGGACAGCTCTAAACACTCTTGACAGCGCAAATAATGTGGGCTTAAACATTCCCCAAATACGAAAGGCAAATAATAATCAATGCGATCGTTATGAAGTAGTTTTCCATCTAATTCGATTTTCAAATGGTGTTCAAAATTTCTTTTGAGATAACGACGCAAGTTTTCGATTCGTGATATTATGGGGTCCTTATAATTTAGATAGATATAATATTATGAAACAATATAAAGTTCATAATATTTTTATTATATGATTCACTTAATTGCATATAACTTACCAAAGTTTCCTTTGTTGTAAATATTTGTCATGCAAGGGCTAATAGGTCTTCAAATACTTCAAAACCATACTCATTACAAATAATACATAATCCTCCCAAATCTTCGCAATATCGGATATGACTACAATCAGCTAATCTGGTCATAAAGGAGGTTCGCCGCATTCCATTTGGATGCGTTTCATTAAATTTCGTCCACAAGAATTTCTTTTGATCTTGCATATATAAAATAGGGATACCAGTTTTGGTATCAACTTTATAAGAACTTTGAGCAACATTATTTTTATCTTGGAAGAATGCTAGAAATTGCTTTTCTTTGATTTCAGACATTTTATTAACTGATTTTTTTGGACCTTCAACTTTAGGTGCACCAGGTCCGTATAATCGAGAATGTTTGCGTGCCCATTCTACTGAATGTGGACTAATCTAATAGTAGTTCAAAAGGTTTCAGAATTAACATTGCAAGAATTTGCCTTTAGCGAACTACTGTAGTAAAGTGTTTATCAATTTTTATCAATAAGAATTTTTATTATCAAAAACTAAACATTACAAACGAATTTTTCAACACATTTTACTTTTGTTATAGATTGAAATGATTAGATTAACATATGAAATAAAATATAATAGATTGAAACGATCAGATTAACATATGAAATATGGTAAATTCGAATATACATATATGCTAATGCAAAATTTACAAATTATTTTTTAATTCAAAGCTATACTAATTTTTTTTCTAACTACTATGAAATTTTTAATAGTACCGGTATGTCTCTTTCCATATTTTTTTTTTATTTGATTTTTTTGTTTTTTTTTTGAAAGGGTTAATAATTACGTTTTGCCTAAAACCTTTACAGTAAGAAATTTTGTTAGTAATTAATTCAATTTTTTTTGAACTAACCTGTAATTTTTTTTGAAGCTTTGTGTAAGTAAATTGATCTGCTATAATAGATAGAATTCGTGTTTTTCCATTTTTACCATGTTTATTGGACATTAGTGCACTTCGAAAACTAATCCAGAAAGTGCTTTCTTCTAAATCCTCTGAGTTTTCTAAATTCTTTGAATCCTCTAAATCTTCAGGTTCAAGTTGTAAGTATCCAAATTCATATAATATTCTTAGGTTAGCTTTATCAGTAGTTGGATCTTTTGATCTACTCCAAAATTCATTTTTATATTTAGATTTGGGGTATGGTGTTATATCGGTACATCCACATGTGCGTAATTTTGCTTTCCAAGCTTGAAATTCATACCCATTCAAATTATAAGTAGGTGGATATATCATAGCAATTGCATAATGAAACTCTATTATTGATTTGTTGATGCATCCAACTAATAAACAAATTTAGCCAGTTTACTAATAGACTAGTTGCTATTTTTCGTCTTTTTATTTGTTGTTTGAATATTTTTTCCATTATATAAGGATCATCACAGTTTTCTGAAGTGCACGTTTCATTAGAATTTGCAATATTTGTTTGAATCATATTTTGAACGGCAGGGTGATTAAAACCAAAAAGCGTTTCACCATCAAGATGCATTGTAAATCCAGCTTGGGCCCAAACACTATTAGCAGTTTGATCCTCAAAGTGCCACAATATTTGTTCGCCCTTATAGAAATCCAAAGTAAAGATATTATTATTTATTTTTTGTAAAGCGAGGGTTTTTTGACCTTTTCTTGTTGGTATTGATGAAGTGAATTTTCGATCTTCAATCTCTGATACCACTACAACTTGATTTCCTATATTTAGAAAAATAGGACTAAATGCAACTCCAACTAACAATTTTTTGACTATTTCTGTATTATTAAATCCAAGAATGGCAGGCCCTGAATACGCCGTTTTCTTTCCAAAAATCAAGTGATATACGCTATTAATAGCCTGAGAGGGCGTTAAGCAAATTTGACTAGTTTCATTACCACTAACACAAATAAAACCAGGTTGCAATCGATTTTCTTCTCCCTGAACTACTCTAATAAAAAATTATCGTTGATTTAGCATAACACTAATGTGCATGTGAAGATGATATGGAACAGAAATAGAAATGTTGTCATTAGACGATCTGGGAAACCACCAATCACGAGCATAAGGACCATAGTGTAGTTCTGGGCATATTACGCCTTTTGCAAGTAAATAAACACTTTTGTTATTCAAGTTTTTCATAGTTTATTGAGTATATAGGAAGTCAGTTTTGACATTTACAACCGTGAATTTTTATCTAATAAAATGCGCGGCACGCTTTCTTATTTGATGTAGATCATTTTACCCATTAGTTAACGAATTAGCAATTAAATACTGAATATTTAAAGAACAAAGGAAACAAAATGATAGCAGCAAAGACCGCAGAGTTCCTAAAAAAAGAGAGATTAAAGAGATAACTGGTTCTGGCAGACCATAAAACGAATTCCTAATAAAAAAAAAGACATTTTTTGAATCATATTGCATAATGCTCTCCCAATAGACCTAGACTAGTCTACTTAGTTCCAGACACACCTCGGAATTGTCCTTGAATAGGTAAAAATTATGGAAACTGGCATACAGGACATTTGAATTCTCACGTGATTTACCCAGCCATTTTTCCACAGAGGAAATAATAACTGCAACTAATGCAAAGGAGCTATAGACACACTCAGTCATAACTTGGCTTCATAATGTAGTCATTTATGAACTTTTGTACTGGCTTACGAACATGAGGTCGGGGCATGGCACCCTCCTGGATCCTGCACTGGAAGGAAAGAAATACATATAGCATTAACGAAGAAGGAAAAGAAAAAGGCTTTATTGAAACTACATCTTTAATGTTAATCTTCTTAAATAAAACACACTTACTATTTATTTATTCAGATTTTAATAAATTGTGTCATGTGACGTTCTCAGATATCTGCTATGGGACATGTCAGATATTAGCTGAGATCAATTTACTATAGAGCCCACCCCCTCCCCTCTCCTGAGAAATTTAGTTATTCTGAATGGTTATATGTGTATATTTAGACCTGAGATTTTGTCTACCTCCTCCCTACCCTACGATATAAGCTGATATCTGACACTTCTTTATTTCAGGAGGTTTTTTTAAAAAAAAAACAGTAAGCAAGTTTACAAATTAAGATTATAGTAATTATTTACTATCATGTATAAATAATTTAATTTCATTCGCATTAATCATCTTATTCAGCATCAGGGTTGTTAATTTACTGTAATTTTAAATTTTTTTTTGGTAAATTTCCAGGCTGTTTGGTAAATTACAGGTAAATTTACCATTATTTATTCTTAGGAAGGTCTGTATAATATAAAATCATGTGATTTAGTAGCTAATAAAAAATTTTTTAGCCAATCAAATTACATAAACAGACCCAATCTTAAGTATATAAAGGTAAATTTACCGCACCTTTGGTAAATTACCAGGTAAATTACTATAATTTACCAATGGTAATTTACCATCTTACAACCCTGTTCAGCATGTAAATATAAAGAAATTTTATTAAAAGATAATGAATTAAAAACAAACAAGTTCACATAAATGTTTATTTACTAAACATTTTATTCTTAGTATAAAAAATGTTTATCAATAGCTAAAGTTAAGAACAGCCAACAAATTTACGAAAAGAACATAAATAATTTTGTACAAATCATTTCACTCATATTAATTTAGTGGATGAGTATAATGAGCATTGATTAATAAAGAGAAACAACAGCAAAAAAGTGAATCAAGATCATAAATACTTAAATTACGGCATATTTTGTAATTTGAATAATTACTATAGTAGAGTATAAATTGCGTCATTTACTATTTGTTTTTGTTATTACTTATTTTAAAGCTATATAAATAATGTCTACTTTCTATCCAAATCAAATTGATTATTGATCTAATAGGCAGTGTTTAAAATTCAGATTCAAAATTATGTTCTCAAATGAACATAATTTAAGTAGTTAATGTTCTCAAAAAATTTTTAATGTTCATTATAAAGAACATTAAATTTTTAATAATGTTCATAATTTTATTAAAATGTTCTCAAATATATATAGCAAAACTTCTATAAAAATGCACTCTTAGGACCAAACATTAATATTATATTTTAGAAAACTATATTTAAAACTAAATTTGAATAAGTACTTAGAAAAAATATGTACTTTTTAACTAATTTTTTAGCAGCTAGCTAGTTTTGAGGTTCTGTATTTAAGCATTTATTAGATATTATATAAATGCACATTAATATGCATATTATATAAATGCACATTAATATGCATATTATATGAATGCACATTAATATGCATATTATATAAATTATGTATAATATTATATAATATAATTTTTTTAATTTTACAAAATTGAAAAATTATGTGCATGTATAAAATCTAATTTAGCATTTACTTATCCAATCTAAAAGCAGGTAAAAAAACTTTGCATCTAATTATAAATTTGAGACCCAGATATATTCAAATTGCTAGATCTGCTCAAACAAATTAAAAATTTTTAGGCAAATTTGCTTATAAAATAATATAAACTAATTTTTAGATTAGAATAAAACCTGTAGAAAATCTTGCTATAATTATCAGATTAGGTAAATTCAAATTAAAAATATACAGCTTTTTTAACTATCTGCTTGCTTTAATGAAAGCAAATAATTTTACAAAGACTTATATTCAGGTCTTTTAAAATAATGCGTTTTATAATATTTGATATGCATGTATATATAAATTAATTATATAATTACTAACAAGTTTTTAAATTAAAGTTTATAAAAATCATATAATACTTAAAATTTAAAAGGTTAAGATATACAGAATATAATACAAATATTCAAGTATTATAAACATTGTTTTAAAACTTTTAATATTTTAAAAATATATGTATAGGTATATAAATATATAATATATATAATAAAATTTTATATATCTACTATGCATTTTAATCATTTAACTCTATGATCAAGTTTGCACTATTCTTGATATGCAAATTGAAAATTAAAGTTTTCTAATTTAGGTCCATTAAAAGAAATAAGAAGAAGATAATTCAAAGTAAAAATATTCATACGGTTTCGAAGTTTTGTTTTGATTAAATTTTGTCAAGAAAAAATACGTTCAACAACTGTATTGGTTAAAGGAAGATTAATTAAAATAGAAATTAATTTGCAGTTTCAGGATAAATTTCATTGAAAGTAGGAAGCTCAGAATAAATTCATTCCATGCATCCAAAAAATTAAAATTTTTATAATTAGCTAAAAGAAATCTAACTGATGGCCATTCATGACTTAAATTTTCAGAATTTAAAATTGCAAAAATAAATTTCCTGATATATTTTTATCTTGGCCATAAAAATTACCCAAAATTTCAATTACATTTTCGCTATACTCTTGAAATTCAGAACTTTCTATTAGTAAAGCTAATGGATCAAAAATATGAAATGCATCAACTTGAATACTGTTTGGAAATCTTTTTTCTAATGATTCAATTGTAGCATGTGCAAATTTTGTAATAATAATAGGTAATTCATCTATATCAATATTATTCTTATTTATATATTTGTGTAAATGAATTCCCCAAGTTGGTTCAACTTCAGCTATTCCAATAAATTGTGATTAAATAGTATAAATAGTAATATCAAGTTGAGTTTTTACTTCATGGATTGAAATATGATTTTTTTTTGAAAAAGAATATTCAAGCGTCTTAATGTTCCAAGAATATCAGCAAAAAATTTTGTTGTAATAATAAAGTCTTTATCAATGCTATGATATAAAGCTTCAGCAACTTTATTTTCATATGAATCTTCGAGTAATGCATCAATTATTAAGTTTAAAAATTTGATATAAATTTTAAATAACATTAGATAATAATAACCAGCGAGTTTTGATAATATTCAAAACTGTAAGATATGGATCACCTATATTTTCCTCTATCATTATAAGATGCATTATACGTTCTGGACTTCGTGAAAAGTAACTATAAATATTATGTACAATTTTTTCATATTGTTTAAATTCTTCAACTTGTTTTGCTGCATCTTTTGTAGCTAATGCTAATTTATGAGAAATACAGTGATGCTCTAGAATAAATGGATTTTTGTTTTTAAGTTGAGTTGCTACACCAATATGAATGCCTATAATAATGATTATTAATATTAACTTTTTTAATATATATATAGATAATATATATAATAAATTTAAATATATTACCTGTTATTGTACTAGTACCATCTATGCAAATATGCATTAAATCATCGTAAGAAATATTTTTTGCATGAAAAAATCGATGAATTTCAGCAACTATTGTATTCGCAGTATTGTTTACTAATAAAATTAATCCAAGAAATCAGTAAATTGGTTTTGCTAGTGCAATTGTATGTTTAGAAACAATTGCTAAAGTTTTTTCAGAAGATACAGTATTACTTTCATCAATTATGATGCTTCAACCATCTGAGTAAGTAGTTCTTGAAAGGTTTCTTGTTCTACAAGATCATCAGCAAATTTTATATATAGATATATATCGATTACTAACCGGTAAGATTATATCGATACCCATCACCTCTGCCAATTTCTATCGATAATAATAATAATCGATATATATCGATATTAATCGATATATATCGATACCCATCACCCCTGCTGATTTTTATCGATAATAGATATATATCGATATTAATTGATATATATCGATACCCATCACCACTGCCGATTACTATCGATAATAATAATAATCGATATATATCAATATTAATCGATATATATTAATATATATCTGATATGAATCAATTAATAATTATTATATTCACATAATTATGCTTTTTGAACATTTTACAGGTTTTTGCAAGTTTTTGCAAGTTTTCACAATTTAATTATAAATTTTTTTTTATTTATTATTATTATATCCCTTAAACGGTAAGCTATTCCAGGCAAATTTGCCTGCAATTTTTTCTTTTACTTCATTATATATAAAATTTTGGAAAATTTAAGTTTCGTGCAATAAAATTTTTTACACGAGTAATTGATCGACATTGCAGATAGTTTTAACTTTAATTTTCATACTATCATAAAAATTATCTAATATGTATAGATTTTTGAAAATCATCTATTTTTAATAAAATTCCCGATTTCTCAAAAATTTTTATTTATTTTTAATTTTCTTATTACGTTTTGACCATAACGATAAGAAATCATAGTAAGAAATGTAAAATTTAGTATGAAAACAATTCCTATGACTTCATTTTTACAACTCAAGCAGTACAATTTTGATTCGCATAGGAATAAACAAGATACATATATATCCTTTTTTTTA